>JASDQU010738181.1:123252-144674 GCA_032191745.1 Picea mariana
TGTTCCAAGTAAAAAAGTCATAAATTATTCATAGAGAATCCAAATTAAGTGGGACCAAATTCATTGGAAAGAGTACAAACTGTAATTTCTTGTGTGTGATTTTCAGAATTTGATGTTAAATATTGAGCGTGGGGCATTATGTACAAGTTCGCCCTCCTAAATAAACCATAATTGAACAAGGTCTACCATTATCTCTATAACTTATTTTTGGGAAGGATTCAAGGAGTGAAACTTGGAGAAGTTTTAGAGAATACAATGAGTAATATTATGTATAGGATCAAAGTATTCCAAGAATTGAAGAATTTCAGAAATTGAAGAAGTCTCAGGAATAATTATCAGGTTCTCTGTGATGGTTGGTCGATGGTGATGATTTAATGTAAATTTTTATTATCTCTCATATATTATTGGGTGGAAGGAGGGGAAAGGATGGAGAGTTCAAATATCTCTTGATATTGAAGGATTGTATCTTCCTCTTGGAGGTTTATCCCTCCCTTTACATTTGGAAGTTGTAGCTACCTTTGGAAGTCATTACTTCCCTTGAACAATAACTATTGATTATTTCTCATATATTGTGCATGGTGTATTGTGGTGTATTGGTGTAACTCTTATACTATTGTTCATTGATCATTGGATATAATTGAATGGTTTGATTATAAGTTGAAAAGGTTTATAAATTGTACTTGATACTGATTCACCCCCCTCTTAGTCTAAACACCTGCAGGATGAGCTATTAGCATTAAAGCTTAATAATTGCATATCTAGAAAGAAGTGCGAAGGTGGTGGGGATGGCGAAGAGAGATTAAGCATTAGACATTTCCTAAACCTACCTACCCATGAAAGATATTCCAAGAAATGGCCAGGTATGGAAAGTGGTTGGTCAGGCTTCAAAACAGAGTCACAAGTTATACTCAGGAGACATGAGGGCATGATGGTCAAATTGTATGTCCCCAAAATTTTGAATGAAAAATGTGTAACACAGAACATATCATAATGACGGACTTCAGTGGTCAATTTGTATATCGTGAAACTTCGGGTACTATTTTTAGGTCACGGAACAATGGAAACACAATGTTGAGCAAGCCTGGTCAGGAACCAGTGATGGAAATAGTGGCCAAGTATGGAATGGGGAAGCGGTTGGTCGGACTTGTGATATAAAAGCATGAGACATATTCATAATAGGGAATATTGACGGGCTTCAAAACAGGGCCACAAGTTATACTCAGGAGACGCGAGGGCCCGATAGTCAAATTGCATGTCTATGAACTTTTGATTGCAAAATGTGTAACACAGAACATGGCATAATGATGGACTTCAGTGGTCAATTTGTATATCGTGGAACTTCAGGTGTTGTACATAAAAGCATGAGGCATATTCAAAAAAATGACTAAGTAACCAGAAAGGGAAAGTAAAGGAGAAAAATAAAGGGGAATTTGGTTGTCAATTTGTAGATCGAGAAAGTCTCGGTGTTGTTTGCAGGTGGCGAAACAATGGAAACGCAATGTTGAGCCTGCCTACCCAGGAACCTGTGATCCAAAAAGTTGTTGAATATGGAATGATGAATCAGTCGGTTGGACTCGTGATATAAAAGCATCAGTGGAAATCTGAACACGTGAATCCGCTAACCCACGCACCTAGACATTTTCTGAAAAACGACTAAGTAACTAGAAAGGGAAAGCAAAGGGAAAAAAGAAAGGGGATGGCAATTTTCAAAAGCGGGAATTGGTGTTAAGAAAGCCCCATTGATGTTCTTAACAATAACTATGAAGTGAATTAAACAAGTGAACATGCTCCTCAATCAAGGAATAGATAAAGTGAGTCATGCTTATACTTTCCAGGATGTGTTTGCATAAGAGAAGCATCGTAAGGATACAAGGAAATCAATTTTGGGATGTTCAAGTAAACTTCTTGTACTGTCAACTTCACCGTAAGTATAACAACGAAGAATTTTAATTTTAATTTTTTGTGGTTGATATGATAGTTCCATTGGACTTCACATAACATATATCCTTTTATTTCAAAATATTTCTGAAGATGAATTTTGGCAATTTCATCAATCAAGTAAAAGTGCTAAAATGAGCCACATATTAAATTTGCTTCACAAAGCTTAAATTAAAAGGCAAAGAAGGTCCTGTATATTATTAAAGATCATAGAAAAACCTCTAAGATTCTGAATGTATCATTAATTTTCTAGAACCAATCATACAACCAAGAGCCAAGTAAACAACAAATGTATTGAAATTGAGGCATAAGACAACACATGAACACAAAAGGCGCTAAGGGAGATCCCATAAGGGTCCATAGAGCAGTACACATCAACCTATGCATCAAACAATTTGATATAAAAAAACACACGTGGCATTGGTTTTCTCTTACATGTGGGATATGTTCCCATGAGAAAATAATTGGGCCCATGAGAACCCTAAACTACAACATGAAAGCACATGAACAAAAGTATTCCAAACACAACACAACACAAAACCAACAAAGATTGGGAATTGTATCCTAGCTATAAACAAATCCCCAAATGGGCACCAAGAAACTTTCTGATTACTATTTTACCATGAAGCAAGATCACTATGGACATTTGCTTCTTATAGTACTATGTTCTATCATTACCAGTTCTAATAATTCCAAATTTCCAATATTATTTGAAATGCCTGATGGTTTCATTCAGAGGAGTAAGCCATTTTGACGGTTGAAAGGATGGACCTGATTTATTCACATTTGTGTACTTTGTATGGGATTTTTCCTCATGCTTCTCATTCCTGTACTGAACAATCTTTTGTGCTTCCTATTCAATTTTCCATGGCACTACAAAACTCTATTCATATCCTCATTGGGTAGCATGGAAATATACACATGAGATTGTTTCGTTTCCTGCCAACGCTTGATATGATTTTTTTATTTTTGGTTCAGCCGATATGCAGTATTGCATTGTCCTCATTTAATGTAAATTTGCTATGGATCCAAAAGTCACGCATCATGTAGACACTGTTTGCCTTTTTTTGTAGGTATACTTCATAAGAAAATTCTGCTAGCCTAGGAAGCACATCTTGTAGCAGAGGTTGTCTAATTGTATAATGTACGATTGTGTTGCTGACAGTTCAGATGGCAGTGTTGAGGAAATGTCTATATATGTAAGGGAATTTTTTACTGCATCGTAGACAATTAATTGTACCATCATTTATGAAAGAAGAGGTAGAAGCAGGAGAGTTGCATTTGGCACATACAGGCTCAAAGGGGGTTGAGTATGCATTCGATGCAACCAAAACACCCTCAACCTGGGCACATGAGCATAGTAGTTAATATATTGAAAAATATAATATACAACTGCACAACAAAAAAAAGATGTATAAAATTGGTGAAGACAATTTTTATGAGCAAAGTATGGATGGAATTGTAGATGTATACAAACAACAGTTGTCGAGCTAGTTAGTTTCTTGAGATCCTGCACTATGTATGTTTTCAATTATGTTACAAATGTTTCTTGGTTTGTGCAAAAGATCATTTCTTTAACATCTCTTTTCTTTGTTATTTTTTTGAAGAGCATAAGTGGAAATTTCCCTTTATGCAATTGTTGTTCCATTGAGGAAAACAAATTTGAATAGGTGTTGAACAATTGCAGCTGCAACATGGAACAATGCAATAGTTGTGTAACATAACTAAGATACATGGACATGTGAAAGTAAAGGACAAACCTGGATATAGAGAACTGTACCATTGCCTTGTCATTCTCTGACTCTCCATATTTTATATGGAGAATGTGTTGCGATCCAAGTTTTCTCCTGAGTGTGACAGCTGCACCAATGGTTCCGATTGGGTAAGTGTCATTGCTTTGTGCAAGTTGACTGATTATTGTGTCCAACATGAAACAATATTCTAAACAAATCACGGGAATTTTTTGCACAATACTTGTTTAGTTGAGTGATATAATCCGATCACAATCACCTCAGTCATATACTATTTTGGGAAATATATTAAAATTTGTAATGGATATCCCATTACTTGGAAAGATATTTTCTGCATGTTTCTGGACAAGTTGTGTAGGGATATTCAGTGTGACTATCATCATGGATTTGTTGTCTATCATGTCAACACGCATAATGCATATGGTTTTGTTTTTCTTGTCCAAGTAGGTGCTATACACGACCATTATGTCCCTGACGAACACTTTTCTAGTTCGACGACTGTTCAATCTTTCTATTGATAGTATTGGGTGTTATAAGTTTAGACCTAGTGACATTTTTTGAATAGGAAAAGTAATGTGAATGGTAGTCTGCATTATTTTTTTGTTTTCTTTTTTCCCTAGCATAAATGTACAAGTAGACGGACAACTTGGATGAAGTATGGAGGACAGAGTTTTGTAACCAAACCTCTTAGTCTGCGGAACTTGCACTATGTTCGGCGTCTCACTTATGCTCATCAATACTTCTTGTGAACTGCAAAGTATGTGTTTCAGATTGCATAATCATATTTATCATCGAATAGATGATTAAATAGCTCAGGATATTTGTTTGGTAAACATATCAGGAGCACAATGTATGAATATTTACCTTTGGCCTTGTCGTTCTGTTGATGTTTGCGATGATTGACTGCTCATGCCCATGTCACTAGTCCAACTTTTTCTGATGCAAGTATGTGTACATGAACAATAGAAGGAATAAATAATCATATGCATTGTATATTGTCCATAATTGTTTTGAATATCACATACACGCTTGAAGGAGCTGGAATATGAAATAGGGTGTCAAGTGATACTCATGAAACATGAGGACCCAATGGTCAAATTGTATGCCTTGGAATTTTTTACTGCAAAAATGTGTAACATGGAATAGGGCATGATGGGTGAGTCTGATGGCCAATATGTATATCGTGGAACCCCCAAAGCTAGAGGCGCAATCTTGATCTCACCAGCTTGGGAACCCGTGATCGAAAAAGTGGCTAAGTATGGAATGAGGAAGTCGTCGGTCGGAGTTGTGATATAGAAGCATGCGTATAAATGTGAACCCGTGAGTCTACCAACCCACGCACCTAGACATTTTAAAAAAAACGACTAAGCAAAGAAACCAGAAAGAAAAAGTAGAGGGAAAAAACAAAGGGGAATTCGGTTGAGTATATAAGAGGGAAAAAAATGGATAATAGAGAGTGGGAAAATAGAAATGGGGAGGGAAATGTTTGGAAGTGGGAAGTCTCAACAAAGTCCCATTGTTTCCAAATCATCATTTTCTAGTCCAATATTATATCCACCTACTCGTTTTGTGTGTTTGATTTACTATCACAGTTGGTATACCTTTTTGAAGATTGTACTTCATCCTCCTCTGTTGTGGCATATAAGATTTCATCCTCTTGTCCAAGTAATCTATTTCTTTCAATGTAGCAATGCAGAAAATACAATGGACATGAAGGTAAGTTAGTATGTAGAAAGACATGTAAAAAAATAAATATAGTTCTATTTATTTCAATGTAGCAGGACAGAGAATACAATTGACATGAAGATAAGTTATTATGTAGTAAGATACTTAGTATCTACATACAATAAATTATGTGCAAAGCAGTATAACAAATATATAGACAATAAATGAAATACTAAACAATGGAATATGAAATAATAGTAGAAGCATGCACCTTTGTATCTCCTGTTCTACATTTGTGGTAAAGAGTCCCTTGTCTTCTCCAGTTATTCTATTTGTTTCAATGTAGCAATGCAGAAAATACAATGGACATGATGGTAAGTTGATATGTAGGAAGACATGTAAAAAAATAAATACATTTCTATTTATTTCAATGTAGCAGCAGAAAGAATACAATTGACATGAAGTTAATATGTAGGAAGATACGTAGTATCTACATACAATAATTTAGGTGCAAAGCAGTAGAAGAAATATATAGACAATAAATGAAATAAAAAAAAATGGAATATGGAATAAGAGTAGAAGCATGCACCTTTGTATCTCCTCATCTACATTTGTGGTAAAGAGTCACTCGTCTTCTCCAGTTATTTTGTTTGTTTCAATGTGGGAATGCACAAAATACAATGAACATGAATGTAAGCTGGTATGAAAGGGAAAACAAGTAATATGTACATACAGTAAATGAGAATCAAATGAATATAATAAAAGAGAGTTAGAAACATGAACCTTTTCTTTTCTTGACCCATGGTTGTAATTATATAGAAATTTTCATGTCCAAAATATATTACAAGCCAGAAAATATTAAGAAATCGGATGTTTGTAGCTGAATGATTTGGTTTTGTGCAACAAAGTATCTATATATGCTTTAAGACATGGAAATATAATTTTGTAATATCTTTGATGTATATTTCATAATTCAAGTACAAGACAAATTGTATCGTGGTCAGACTAGTCTGTGTATAAGATAAAGAGGTTGTATTGCGATATGGGCACATTTCACCATATATGGTTAATAAGTGTGTTTTGTATGTGTTTTTTTCTTAACCAAAAGAAAGGGGACATTGTAATTGCACATTTAGTTTTCCAATTATTTGTTATGGCACTATTTTGTAGCATGTCAACACTGAAGTATCCTAGAATGATAATGGTTTTGTCCAGTTGTAAATGGTGTGATGCATTTGAGAACACATTCATTATGTTAGAAATGTTGCACACAAAGCGACATAGAGATTAAATATTGCAATTTGAAATTCATGGAATACTACTCTTGCTAGCACCATATCAACATATTTTTCTTCTACAAGAACATTTTGTAAAGGCATGTAGGTATGGTTCAGAGTTTGGAGAAAACAATGGAGCAAAATTTAAGAGCAAGATGGAAATATATGCCAATTTTGTGTAATTTTGTTGCATCCTAAGCACCGTTGTACCATACCTATCCCTTCTACACCTACATGCAGTTTTCTTCTACAATAACATCCTGAAAATGAAACAAGCTTGACATCATATTTTTCATGTGAAAGACATGGGTTCAATTCCCGTATGGGATAGGAAGGTATGGGATATGTGCTAGATTTCCACTTCGTCACACACAACAAAGGACTAGAATTTGCAATGCTATAAAAAATGACAGTCGAAGTTGTGCACATGAAATTACTATGGACATGCTGTAGAGTCTCGGGAAAAAATCAGAGGAAAATTTAAGAGCAGGAGAAAAATATATTCCAACCTGTTGGCAGCCAATTCGCATTTTTATACTGTCCTTATAAGCTGCCTACACCAGTGTTTTGCAACCCTTAATTTTCATCGCAATATTCACAATAAGACGACACTATTATTTCGTGCGTTTACTCACTTGCCCTTGTTCTCGTTTTCACGACTGCAAGCGTGAAAACTTTGATTTCAAAGTCATATTAAAAATGTCGTTGGATTGTCACGATTACTCTTGTCTCTATGTTCATTGCATTTCCAATTTACTTATCATTGTAAAATTGGCAAGACTCCAAGATTCTTTACTCATTTGGCATTTCTGTTGTTAGTATGATTTCCATTTTTATGAGGCTATCATGATTTGTTAATGGTTGTGATTCATTCATTGATTTATTGATGGTTGATCTATATGTTCTTTGATCGATTCACTTGGCACATTGGTTTCATAAAAACACATAGTTTATATAATCAAACCCTTGGTGTCATTTCGATTTATTGTGTTGGTTTTGAAACTATGACTATTGCTCGCGCGAGTGTTTTATCCACTTACCATAGGTTTCGTTGGTTGATTGAATGGCATAGTTTTTAACACATATGCATAGTCATTTGAATAGTTATACACGTCGACGATTGTACTGTGGGTAATGATTGTTCTGCATGGGCCGAAATAGCTCCACCACCTTCGCATGTTCTATCATAAATGTTTCCCCCTATCTTGGGTCACCCCTGGTGTTTTTGGGTAAGCCTGTGAGCATTCTGCTCTTGCATATACTATGTTCAAACCCTAGCCTCTGCACCCTGCTCACCATGTGCTCCTGTCTATGGCACCGGTGGTCCGCATAGAGCCGAATGGTAATCAAGCTCTTTTGTTATTCGATAATGCCCGTAAGAATTTAGAAAACAATGGTTGGCTGGTGTTTATACAGAGGTTCGAGGGTTTCAATCTTTTTGTTGCACAATAATTCTCCCTTACCTTTGACGGGTGCAGGGCTAAAGTAGGTGACATACAGCTTGAACTCAATGAAGAATTCATAAGCTATGCTACAAGATTAGCAGCCATGGGCCAGCGATGGTTTAAAAACTCCAAAGTCGACGAAGTGTCGTGGCCTTTGCTATTCTTATCACGAAAGGTTGTGTCATGTGATAAAGGTATGCCTATTTCCACCCTTAAACCCAGGTGGCACGATCTTTTGATAACGGTTAAACAATTTGTGACCTGTGAAGGTCAGTATGGATTGGTTTTTCTTTACCACCTCCGGTTGTTGATGAATTTCATGGGTTATCCTTTGAACATGCCGCATTACTTATTGCGTAGTCTTTACAAGATGGCTAAGAGGTTCAAATGCGAGAACGCTTATAGTAGCTTGTTTCACCATGGCTTGATTAGACTCATCGTCGTCCACCATTTAAACCTTCACGGTGATAATTGGCAAGCCTTTCTATCTAGAAATGGATTTGTTAGTCTAGAGTCTGTTCAAATCTGCAAGTCTGTGGTCAGTGAGACTATGGTCGGGCCACCCATGCCATTTCATATCCTCCTACCCCCTGCCAAACCCTCAGTTTGCCCTGACATAGACCTACCCGACATTATTACAGACAAGACTGAGGCTGTTAAGAAGCCTGTGAGTAAGAGAGTCAAGGGTAATCCTACTGTCGACAGCAAGGGTAATAAAAATGCTCGATTGATATCAAGACTTGCCTAGAATAAACCTGAGCCAAAAGTTGATCAAAAGCCCATAGTTCTGAGTGAGGACTTGGACTCCAATATCAAGTGCTTCCTAGCTAGAGAGTACCCTTATTCCCATGGTCTATGCTCCGAGCAACCCTATGACTATGTATCTAATTTTCCCCCATGCCTAAAGAACAATCCTAACTACCCAGGAATCAGGCTACATAATGAAACCCCTGGTGGCTTACACAAACCCTCGCCTGTGTTATCGAAGCCCGAGCAATCATCATGCATCCAATGCAATGTGTGGATAGAGCGTTATTTCACCGACGTCCCCTTGATGCAATCAAAGATCAAATCGTTAGAATACCAAGTCACAGTGCTATCATAAGAAAGGGACAGGATTCAGACTAATGACAAGAAGCAAAAAACCACTGGTTCGATTGTTTTCAGGAATGTCGAAGCTGCAACAGCCTTCGTCAATTCCAAATTATCATGACCAAGTTGTTTTCTGATTGTCCAGGTATGAATTTCAATTTTAATTTCGTTTTATGAGTGGCTTGAATTAATATAATGAATTGGTTTTTGGGTTTCGATTAGCTCTGTTATTTTTATTACATTTGAAACGATTTTGTTATAGTTTGATCAATCAAAATGGTTATGTTGTGGATCTTGTACAGTAGTTTCATTTTATTAAACTCGAATTTAGTTATGATTTGGTTATGCGATTTTGTCATGCCCAGTTTAGTATAAGTAATTGATTGGTTTGTGATTCGGTTTGGTTTGTTTTTGAATCAATTCCGTTCGATAATTGATTTGGTTCGATTTCGATTAGTTTCGTTTGTTCCTAATAAACTCAAAACGACTCTGTTTTGTATTGAATTAATATTCTCGTTTTGATTTTGGTTACATTCGACCTGTGCAAAATATCTATTTGCTAAAATCGTGGAGCTGTGTTGATTTATAACAATTGTGTCAAATCAAACTATTTCGATTCGTTCTTGTTTTGATTTCATTGTTGCGTGTCTTGAGTTAGCACGATTGCTTTTATGAGTTGGATTTGTATCGAAATTAGATTTTATGCTTCTTTGTTGGTTTTGATTTTCAAAAATGATTTTTTTAAGCTTAGATCGACATATTTTGTCTCTGTTGAATTCGTATGAAAAACTCGGCTAATAGTTCGTTTTGAAATTTATTCAAGTGATGATTTCGTTGATTGTCAATCGATTTTGTCTGCTCCCAATTGGCAATAACAAACGTTTGACAAATCCCACATATCCTGTTATCAACCGATTAATTCAATTACGATTTCATTTGTGCCAATTTACATACAAGTTTTGATTTGATTTGCTAATAGCATGGGTCATTTGTATATTTTTAATATAGCTCTATCAATTTGAAAAAACGATCCTGTTGATTTCATTTGATTCAAAAATGATTTTGTTGATGGCTGAAGCAACATAAAATGTTGGTGTTGATTTCAATTGGTTCATGAAAACGATTTCATTGCTGTCGAGTTATCCAATACGATTCTGTTTACCCGAAATTATGATAACAAATTGAACAGAGTACATCTATCTCTGTAATCATTCGATTGATCATAATCTTGTCTGCTCTCGAATTAGTATAACAGTTTTTGATTTGAATGACTTGTTTGTTTTCAAATAGCAATTAGATATTTGTTTAATAGTTTGAATTTAATTCTTTAGGATTCAAATTGGTTTTAAAACGATTCTGTGTTTGATTTAGACCAGCTACAGAATCGCAAGATTTTGTAGCTAGTCTTTAAAATTAGATTTTTGTTCATTTTATCAATAAAATATCCTCTTAACATGTCTATTTTTGTCCTCTTACAGGTACATTCGAATTGCAATGATCAATTGGGCATGCTGTGGCAGTTTAGGAGAGATTTGTGTGATGTAGTTTTTATTTTAAGTTGTTAGATTGAGTCAGAAATAGAGATGTTAAGAACCAAATACCTGAATACAAAATATCACAATAGATCCAAAGATATCTGAATACAATCGCCACACAAGATATATGAAACCATATAGAAAACCACAACTTTATTATAGAAACCCTCGAGGTAGGGCAACACCATACAATGGATCCTATTATGGAAGGGATCCTCTCCTATTCACTTGCCTCTTCGAGGAGGCATCCTCCTATTGAGCTACCGCTCCAAATACAATACTTCTCTTCCTATTTCATTACATTGCTTGAACCCTTTTATATAATGCTACCATCACCTAAGAACATTCTAGAGGAGGAATCTTCTAGAAGTAGAACCTTCTAAGAAGTCCTCTTACATTTATTATATCTAATTACCTATTTATTATATCTAACTACCATAGTGGGCCTTATTTAATAATATAGTGGACCTAGTCCACCTTACATTGAATGACCTCCACTATTATCACTATGGACCCTCTGAGCCCCCCCACTACCTCTCTAGCTACCTTACATTCCATCCCCCTTATGAAAGCGTTGTCCTCAACGCTTGATGTACAACCATATACCAGGGTCCCATGGATAATTGTGGACCATAATGCTAAAGAAGACTGAAGAACCAAGGTCCCGTGTAGAAAGGAAATCCACCATGCTGAATTAGTCCAACCACCATTGTAATCCCAGGTCCCATGCCCAAGTGCTCATTTGAACTCCCCGTGGAAGATTTTGGAACTCAATAACCAACTCCAAATGATGCTCCAAAGACTGAAACCTATCATGTGGATCCAAATAAGAAGATCCATCCACATAGTGGAAAAGGTTCATAGCAGAATCTGGAATGAATAATACCACTGTAGAATATGTAGACTGAACGCTGGTAACTAGCTCTTGATGTGGGACATTGATGTTCTCTACATAAGGTGGAGTAGAGTCATCAAATAAAATATGAAAGTGATTGTCATCCCAGAAATGACAACTATCCATATACCAATCATCACAATCTGCCTCAAAATCATACCAAGCATATATTTCTTGATTATATTCATCCCTGAGGCCCTCCATAAGAAATATCTCTTGCATGTTATTCAATGAATCTTGAATACTACAAAAACTATCATTGAGGCCATCTGTGAGGCTATTTGTGAGGCTGTCTGTGAGGCCATGTACAATTGCATCCAATCTGTCATCCAATGTGTGAAACAATTGAGATTTGAATGATTCAAGAATTTCTTTCAGGTTTTGAGAAGAAATAGCCATCTGATCATCCTATGAACTCACCCAATAAGTTACGGCACAAAATCGTGGCTTTTTCTGGAAAAACCCTAAAAAACTGTTGAATTTAAAATGCTCATAACTTCACTTCCCGAACTCCGTTTCGGATGATTTTTTTTTTGAAATTGGGTGAAATTGTGAGAGGAAATCAGATATGTAACTTGTTTTAGAAAATTATGTCTCCATATATTACAAAAATAAAAACAAATCATGCCGCCGTCCGTGGAAAAAACCCTGAAAAATTGCAGATTTTAAAACTTCAATATCTTGTCTTCCCGAAATCCGTTTCGGACGATTTGTTTTTTCAAATTGGGTGTTTTTCTGAGAGGAAATCATATCTACAACCTATTTCTGAAAATTTTTCACATAAATATACCGAAAAGTTCTGGAATGTCACGTCTCTCTTTTGTCTTCTTCGAAAAAAAATATCTGCAATTGCCCACAATATCTGCCCAAGGAAAGTGCTCGGATACCAATTGTTAAGAACCTGAATAGATATACAAATATAATCACCACAAATACTAAATATCACAATAGATCCAAAGATATCTGAATACAATTGCCACACAAGATATATGAAACCATATAGAAAACCACAACTTTATTATAGAAACCCTCGAGGTAGGGCAAGACCATACAATGGATCCTATTATGGAAGGGATCCTCTCCTGTTCACTTGCCTCTTCGAGGGGGCATCCTCCTATTGAGCTATCGATCCAAATACAGTACTTCTCTTCCTATTTCATTACATTGCTTGAACCCCTTTATATAATGCTACCATCACCTAAGAACATTCTAGAGGAGGAATCTTCTAGAAGTAGAACCTTCTAAGAAGTCCTCTTACATTTGTTATATCTAATTACCCATTTATTATATCTAACTACCATAGTGGGCCTTATTTAATAATATAGTGGACCTAGTCCACCTTACATTGAATGACCTCCACTATTATCACTATGGACCCTCTGATCCCCCCACTACCTCTCTAGCTACCTTACAAGAGACTTGGGATATTATCCCAGATTTTTTGTAAATTATTTTGATAATTCCCACAGGGATGTTTTACCCTATGGGAGGTCTTTAAATACTTGTTATTTTTTGTAAAAAAACATCATCATCACCACTGTGGAGAGGACCAGACTATGGATTTATGATTCAGACTGAGACGAAAGTTGATGTCTTGTAACAGCTTTCGCTTTCAATATATCAAACTTTTGTTTCAAGTTTTTTGCATATCAGTTGGTAATTAATTATTGACTACTTTAGCTATCATAATTCTTTGCATGCTGATGTGATTTGATTTATATGCTGTCTGTATCTGATCTCTCCTATTTTTAAAGTACAACAATTACTTTGTTTCAGTTAATGAATTACAAATTTCTCTTCTTCGTTAATTGAATCATTTTGTATAGATCTTTGCATGCAGATTTATCTAACTGTGAAGATTTATAAACCATAAGATTGCTGTAATTTTTATGTCTTGTTTGTCCTGTAATTATATTTGAAGAGCACAACAACTTCCCGTTTACGAGAAGATCGTGGAGAATTTGGTGCGGGTTTCCTCCCACCAAACAGCTGAATTGACCATCATACACAGGACAAACCTGAAGCGTTACTTCAGGTCAGTTAGTTATTTAGTATTTGATAGTTAATTTGTTAGTATAATTTAAGTAGTTTAGTTAGATATATGTATAGTTTAGATTTGTGGTTAGAGTTATTATTTTAGTTTCTTAGTTTAGTTAGTTTTTATTCAGTTTCTTTCTCATTAAACTATAAAAGATCAAAAACATGGTTTCGCTGTCTTAGGACAGATTATAAATGATTTTTGCAAGTTTTAATTTAAATCTGTAATTTGTAAATATTGTATATTTGTAATTGAAGCTGATTCAGTTGATAATTAAACATTTACTTTTATAGAATTATAGTTGTATGATTTAGGTAATATATTGTATATATGTAGTTTAGATTTGTTTATTAGTTTGTTTTAGTTATTGTTTTTATTTAGATTAGTTTATTAGTTTAGTTTTCATTCATTTTTCTAGGACTTAGATCGGCTAACAGAGCCGCTAAACCTGTCAGGGTGGGTTATCCCAAATGGATTGGGTTATTTAGACAACCCCGGACCGGATCCAATCTTCCAGTTGGCGAGCGTTCAATTTCGCCCGTCAACACAACCTCTATGGAAAGTCTGTAGGACAAGAACGATGAATAAGTACTTAAAAATTATTACTTGCAAAATGCAAACAACGAATACAAATGAAAGTATGTTATTGAAACTTACTCGTTAATGATGAATGATAGAACCACAGGTCCACTTGCGAGTACAGGACTTGAACACTACAAAGTGAAAAAAATAGCTCCAACTGCTGGTGCAGGATCCCAACCTTGCAAAGTCGAAGAAAAAAAAAGAAAGAAGCAAGAAATGAACCAGTGAGCAAGCAACAAGAGGCCCAAATACAGTTGCAGAACCTCAAACATGCAAACTTGAACCAAACAACAACAAGTAGCAGCTGACGAACCAACGAACCAGTGAACAAGTAGCAACCACTGAACTAGAAAACAATATATGTATCTTCAATGATGACCAAATTGCATTCCAAGCATAGAAGAAATCCGAAATATATGACGACCATGCGAGTGGAAATAACTAAACAATCTTACTTGCAAACTACAAACAATAAACAACAAAGAATGAATACAAATGAAATTATGGTATCAAAACTACTTACTCAGAAACAATGAACGACAAAAGCGCAGGTCGAATTTTGGGTGCAGGACTTGAACCCCACAAAGTAAAAAATAGCTCCAACTACAGGTGTAGGACCCCAACCTTGCAAAATTGAAGCAAACAAAATCAAGCAACAAGCACCAACATATCCAACTGCAGCTGCGGGACCTCAACCTTTCAAAGTTGAACCAAACAATAACAAGCAACAATCGATAAACCAACGAACCAATGAACAAGAAGTAGCCAGGGAACAAGTAAACAATATATGTATCTTCAATGATGACTAAATTGCATTCCAAGCATAGAAAAAGTATGAAACATATGATGACTATGCAACTGGTGGTGGACAACAATATTGTCCAAATTCACTGCAACATTGTATGGAAAAATTTGAGGAAAAATGTACTATGGGAAGCCTATTTAAGTAAACATTTAAGGTTGTCATGGATGTTTAAGGGCCTCATGCTATGCAAAATTTAAGCTATCAGACATGCTTAAGGGCCTCACGCTATGTAAACATTTAAGCTTCTAGGCCTATTCAAGTACCTCAAAAAGAGTGTCAATGCTCAAAACTTTCGTTATGTGAACATTTCAATACAAATAGAAATAATAAAAAAATAAAAAAAGAGCGTCGATGCTCAGAAATTTCGGTATGTAAACATTTCAATAAAAATTAAAAAACTAAAAAAGAGCATCCATGCTCAAAACTTTGGATATCTAAACATTTACAACATTGGGAACAACGAAGCTGGCAATAAGACTTCAAATCTATTCTCCAATGAGACGATGGCATATAAGGTTTTTTTTATTATATAAAAAATAATGTTTTTACTTCTATAGTTCAAACAATACATATGATGTGAAAATTTATAGTCAAAGGACATATTAATATGAAGTCAAGGAATTATCGATCGCTATAGTCTGTCTACGCCTTCGAAAAGGACTAATAAGAAGAGAGGATCACTCGTAACATAGGGTAACTACTTAGGTTTAGGGTTTAAGGTTTTCTTATGGTTAAAGTATTTGTTAGTATTAATAATTTTGGATTAGATGACAAGCAAGAATCCTTCATTTTTCACTATACACTTGTATGTTTAATCTTGAATGTAGACAAAAAAAAGTGGAGTGTATAACACCTAAATTCATAACAAGAGTATCTCATAAGATTTAGGAAGATGATCATTCTTACATCTAATAAACAAATGTTAATAAATTACATATTGGTGTACATCTTTTTTATTGCCCGATTGAAATTAGTGTTCAATTCTGGTTTTTTTCTCCTTCTTCCTTTTAACCTCATCCAACACCCTTAGAGAAAGGTCCATTGTGACACACAATAAATAAAAAATCAGATGGTTAGGTTTCTAAGGGGAAATTGGATGTCTAGGGTTCAAAAGGAAATCCAATTCCTTATCATAATTTAAGTTATCAAATTCATGTATTCTCTTAAATTATTGCCTCATACGAGGCTTCAATAACAACCATCACCCTCATGGAATTCTTATTGTTTTATGTGTTTATTGTAAGTAGTGTTGTTTCCTGAACTTGTATTTCAAATTGTTCATTAGTATCCTTCTCTAAATTTTTGTTTGGTTGATTTTCTTTTCTTTGATCCTTTTCATCATCCAACACTTTACATAAAATCACTAGCAAATTTGGGTCATTTTGCGACGGCTATTTCGATGCTCTTGCGACATTATGTCATGGTTATTTGTAATATACCAGATATAAAATGTATGCAGAACAGAAGTAAAATGCTAGTAATGGAAGAACAATAGCAATATAACCAAAACATTCACCACAATAACACGAAAATGATATAAGAATAACAACAAAAATAGCACTTTGAATCTGAAAGCAATGTTCATAGGCCTCTTCAAGGGGGAAACCTCTAGTTGAGCAGAGCTCTATCAAAATAATATCCAAGCTAGGGTTCTCATACCCTCGACTCCTATTTATACTAAAAAGAAGCATCTAGAGGAAGATCCTTCTAGAAGCGGAAGCTTCTATTAGGTCTTCTTACATCCACCTTATTTTATTTTATTGAAAGGCCTTATTAATATTGACCTTTATTACATCTGAATATATTGTTCTACCTATGTGCAGGTTATGACCCTAACATGTTCGCCCCCTTAAAAATAGCCTTGTCCTCAAGGCTTGAGATGAGGAAATTGTTGCAGAATGGTAGCTGGTTCCCAAGTGGTGTTTGCTGGAGTTGTATCTTTGCACTGAACTAGCACTTCCTTGATGGTTCTCTGACGTAGGCGACACTCACGTTGGTCCAAACCGCTTCTGGCTGTAGCCAAATGGATCCTTCTTCAGCTAACTCTAGAAGGTTGGCTTGAATTTGTCATTTAGCTCCAATCACCTTCTTTAAGCATGAAACATGAAAATCCTGATGTAGCTTCGAATGGCTCGGCAAAGCTAACTGATAGGTGACTTGTCCCACACGCTTGAGCACGATATAAGGACCATAAAATTTGGGTGCTAGCTTCTGACAATGCTCGGCCTTGAGGGAAGTTTGCTTGTAAGGTTTCAGTAAAAGAAACACCTGATCCCCTTTTGCAAATTGACATTCAAAGTGACCTTGATCTTCTTGTTGCTTCATGCGATTCTGTGCCATGACCAAATTCTCTTTGAGGGTACGAAGAATAACCTCTCGAGCTGTAAGTGTTAGGTCATTCACCTGGACCTTTGAGGCACCTGGTAAGTATGAGAGAACTGAAGGTGGCTTCTGTCCATATACCACTTCAAAAGGAGTCATGCGTGTAGCTGTATGGTATGAAGTGTTGTACCACCATTCAGCTAGGGGTAACCATTGAGCCCACATATTTTGCTTTTTTGAGGCAAAACACCTCAAATATGTTTCCAAACACTTGTTGACAACTTCTGTTTGGCCATCCGTCTAGGGATGATAGGCTGTGCTGAGATGCAATTTGGTGCCTTGTATCTTGAACAGTTCTTGCCAAAAATTGCTTGTGAAAGTTGGGTCATGATAAAAAACAATAGAGTGCGGCATGCCATGAAGATTGAAGACTTGATCCATGAAGATTTGAGCCATTGTGGATGCTGTAAACGGGTGTTGAAGGGTGCATAAATGAGCATACTTGGAAAGACGATCAACCACCACCATGATGACAGATTTATTTCCTGATTTGGGTAAGCCGGTAATAAAATCCATAGAGATATCCTTCCAAATAGCTGGTGGAATTGAGAGTGGTTGTAGTGTGCCCAACGATTTGACTGTTTTTCCCTTGTTGCGTTGACATACGTCACATTCAGCTACAAAATTACGAATGTCTTGTTTCATACCATGCCAGAAAAATGAACATTTGACACTGTCATAGGTTTTGGTGAACCTAGAGTGCCCTGCTGTGGGTGTAGCATGAAGCTCAGAAAGTACCATGGATTTAAGATTTGATTATTTACTTAAATACAAACGGACTTTGTATCAAATTTCCTCATGGAGCCAAGAGTACCCTGGGGAATATGGAGCATTGGACTACAATTGTTGTATCAACTGCGAACTTTTGGGATCTTGTAGCCATTCCTGGCGAATGGCTTGGAGCCAATCTGGTACAATGAATGAAAGAGAAAAAAGGGATCCTTCATCTTCATATTTCCGGGAAAGTGCATCCGCAACCACATTTTCTTTAACTTTCTTATAAATGATCTCATAATCATATCCAAAGATTTTAGTCACCCATTTTTGTCGCTCTGGGGAGGAAATGCATTGTTCCAGAAAATACTTGAGGCTTTGATGGTTTGTCTTAATTTGGAACCATTGCCCCAATAGATAAGGATGCCACAGATCAATGGCATTTAGAATAACCAACATTTCCTTTTCATAGACGGATTTGACCAGATTTCTTTTATATAGTTTCTTGCTGGTAAAGGACAAAGGTCAACCCTCTTGCATAAGGATCGCACCAATTCCTTTCCCTGAGGCATCACATTCCAACACAAAGGTCTTTGTGAAATCGAGAAGGGAAAGGACTAGAGTGGTGCACATGGCCATCTTCAAGGTTTGAAAATCTTGAGTAGTGGCTGGAGTCCAAGTGAAAGAGTTCTTTTTTAGGAGAGCAGTGAGAGGTGCTGCAATATTCCCATAATTCTTAACAAACTTGCAATAATACCCTGTTAAGCCTAGAAATCCATGCAATCTCTTAAGATTCTTTGGGTGAGGCCAGTCGTTCATAGCTTCAATCTTTTTAGGATCCACCTGGACACCATCTTTGCCACCCAAATGACCCAAGTATTCTACTTCTGAGGCGCCAAAAGCACATTTAGACTGTTTCAAGAAAAGTTGGTGCTGAGAGAGTAGGTGGAGAACTCGATCCACATGAGCAAGATGGTCTATCCAGGTTTCTCTATAGAAGAGGATATCATCAAAGAAAACTAAGACAAAATGGTGGAGAAAAGGATGGAAGACATGGTTCATGAGGCTTTGGAAGGTGGAGGGGGCATTACACAAGCCAAAGGGCATGACCAAAAACTCATAGTGGCCCTCATGAGTTCTAAAGGCAGTCTTGGGAATATCTGCCTCTGTCATACGTATCTGGTGGTAGCCAAAACAAAGATCCAGTTTAGTGAGGGCGCCACTCAATTCATCCAGGAGGTCATCAATGACAAGAATGGGGAATTTGAATTTGATGGTAAGTTTGTTGAGGGCACGGAAGTCAAGACACATTCACCAAGAACCTTGTTTCTTTAGGACCATGACCACCAGAGACGAGTAGGGGCTTGTACTAGGGAGGATAATGCCTACATTAAAGAGTTCCTGGACCATTTTCTCAATTTCATTTTTTTGGGAAAAGGGGTGACAATACAGATAGATATTGGGAGGAAGGCTTCCGGGTACAAGGGGAATGGAATGATCATGAACACCACAGGAAGGAGGGATGCCTTGGGGAGTAGAAAAGACCAATTGATGTTTAGAAAGGATGGCTTGGAGTTCTTGTGGTACCGAGGGTGTCTCTATTGCTTGTATGGCATGGAGTTGGGCGATAGCACCAGAATGACCCTTTTTGAGCAGCTTTTCCATGCGATGGGAACTAATGATCTCAGGTGAATCAATGGTGATGCCTTGGAATTTATATTGGTGGCCCTCCTGGTCAAATTGCATGGTTAAGTCTTTAAAATCCATGAGAATGGGACCCAAAGTCCTTATCCAGTCTACACCCAGCATAATGTCACACCCTCCCATGTCAATGGAAAACATATGGGATTTCAGGTTCTAGTCGCCAATTTGGAGATGCACATTTTCACAATGCCCTCCACATTTCATGGAACCACCATTGGGAATCATGATTTGGAAATTATTGATGGCATGGATGTAGCAATGAGTTTCTTGGGAAATGAGGTGATGAATAAAATTATGGGTGCTGCCACTATCAACTAGAATGATGACCTTCCGATGCTTGATGTAACCAATTAGCGTGAGGGTTTGGGGAGCTGAGAAGCTAGTGAGAGTATTGAGGGAAATGACCGGTTCTACTTTGGGAGGGTTTGAGGGAGGGGTTATGTCAGTGGATTTAGGTGACTCAGACATAGAGGGAGTTTCTTCATCTTCTTCCGAAATCTCCTCGAAGATGGCCATAAAAAGTTTTTGTTCTTTACACTTGTGGCCCGAGAAATATTTGTCATCACAGTTATAACAAAGGCCTTTGAATCGACATTCAGCCATTTCATCCCTGGTCAATTTTTGGATCTTTAGTGGAGCAGAGGGAGTAGTGGGATTTACTAGTTTAGGGCGAGGGATAAAGGAGGGTTTGTGGTTTCGAGAAGATACAACTTGTTGTGCTTCTTTAGATATTTTGGTAGCCTCCACCCAAATCTCAAGTTGATCCATGAGTACATGGGCTTGAATTTCATCCTTGAAGCCATTGATAAAACACTCTCGGAAAAGGCATCAGACATGCCCTCTGTTCTAAAAGCTAGGTGCTCAAAGGCAGCTATAAAGTCTTTCACCATTCCTAATTGTTTCATCTTTTTCAAACAACCCAAATGGTTGGTGTCAGTGTCAAAGCATTCATAAAGCTCTGCCACAAATTGTGTCCAAGCAATATACCCTTGACGAGAATTTTTTCTCCATTGCCACCATTGCCAACGTTCTTGATCTAGATGGAGAACACCATACCAAAGTTTGGCCAAGTCATCTGTAATGTTGTATAAAGAGAAGTAATGTTCCATTTGGGTGACCCAACTAGTGGGATCTGAACCATCAAATTTGGTCACATCCACTCACGGAAGGCGTAGGTCACGTTGAAAATTATGGGTTTGCACAGTATGGGAATGCGAGGAATGGTCACCGTCAGTATGTGGGGGTGAGGAAGAGGAAGGGTTATCTATAGGGATATGCAGTTTGGTGCAGAGTGTTGAAAAGACTGATTCAAGCTGGGTGGTGAGGTCTTGTTTGATTTCACCCATTGTGGAATGAATGGTTGTATTGATGGCAGCAACATTGGCACTGAGTTGTTTAACTTCTTGTTGGGTCTCAATGAGACCAGATTGCAAGGTGTTGAAGCGAGCTTCCAAGTCTTGGATACGAGTATGGGCCATGAGGACGACGGAACTGAAAAGGGGCAGGAAGGGTAAAATATTTTTTGCCGAAAAAATGATATGGATGAATGTGATAAGGGTGAAGAGATGAATCCAATGGAATAGGTCTCAAATAATGGTG
>JASDQU010738181.1:145301-155443 GCA_032191745.1 Picea mariana
AATGTAATATGGGATTACCATATTACATTGTAATATGGCATTACCATATTACATTGTAATATGGTATACCATATTACAATGTAATATGGTAATACCATATCTCATGTAATTTTTTTTTTAAACTTAATGCCATCGTCGCAATATTGACGATAGTTCATCGGAAAAAAAATTGCATTTTGACCACCATGGAAATAGCGATGAACTTTCGTCACAAGTAGCCACAGTTTTTCGTCGCACATACAGCATCTTCGTCGTAACTTTGGTCTTGATAAATCAATGTCGTCGCTATTGCCACAGGTATTCATCGCAAGTTGCCACAGTTTTTCGTCGCACATACAGCATCTACATCGTAAGTTTTTGACTTGTCAAAACTTTTCGTCGCAATTGTGACGATATTTCGTCATAATTGCCATGATTGTTCGTTGTACTTGCGACGATATTTCGTTGGAATTGCGACGATGCAAAGGGTTAACTAAACTTGACTCTGGTGACACATGGAGAGATAATTTTGTCGATGTTTCCACTCACACATGGATAGTCGATAGAGCAACGAAATTATTCCAACGAAAAAAAAACTCGGCTTTCGTGGAAATTGCGACGAATATGTGTGGCAATATCAACGAAAAACCGTCGCAAATTTGGTCATATGTACTAGTGTATGGGTATGGCTATTCTTATTCAAACCATTACATAATTATTACAAACAAGGTATTAATGTCAATTTTTCATATGCAATTCTATGCAACTAATTTCAGATCAGAGAATTACTTCCAAGTGACCAAATAATAAACACTAGTTTTTCTCACTAAACAATTTTACACTAAAATTATTGACGAAAATTACAGCAATGGAAACAACAATATCAAAGATAAATCATCCACAGACTTGAGACAAAAAAAATTATGTTCTGTAAATTTTGAAAAAATCAGAAATATCTGAGGGAAAATCAGCCCTCCCAGCTTACACAATTTCACCAAAAATATGAGGACAAACATGTCCTCTCAAAACCAAAAATCAGCAAACTTTATCCAGGATAGAATTCCAATTTGCAATCTGTTGTAGGTTACATGTATGGCCTATTGACGTCATTTGTATGGTTGTTGGCATCATCTGTATGGAATTGTTGTTTCCCAAAATCCTTCACATGTGCATCCTAAAATATTCCTAGAAATTCTCACACATTCGACATGCTTTCCCTCACATGTGCAACCCTTTATCTCTCACCCATGAAAACTTGTCTTTACTATTTTCTTTGCATGTGTGGTTGTATGGCCTGCTCACATTTGTGACCATATTCACACATGTGACCTGTACTTTCTCTCCACACATGAATCCCTGCTTCTCTCTTCTTCTCAAACGTGTGACCTCTCTTGGTTGAAAATAAGCCTTCCTTTTTTGAAACCATATATAGAAAAAATCTCCAAGAAACCCTAGGCCAGATTGCAAAAATTGTAGAATTTCCCTTGCTGAAATTCCCAAGCTCCTAGAAAAAGTCCATTCTCGCTTATGTTAACTCCATAATGACACAATGAGATTTTTCGCAATCTCTCCTCTCCTTATATAGGAGTCTAATGAGTGATTTTAGAAACCCCTTCTAAACTCAACATTAAATCAAAATATTGTATTCCTCTTTGTGGGTGTGACACCCTAACACAATCCCACAAATCCCATGAATCCCTAGCTTCATCCTAAGGGAAATTTCAATAAAACAAAAGAGTAATATGGTTCCAACTAAGATTCCCACATGCCTAACACCATGGCCTCTAGTGGGAATACCTCCTGAAGCTATACAATCTTCAACACTCCCTCTCAGCGAGGGATGTATTTCATCCTCCAACATCTAGATGTACCTTTGTCTCCCACACTGAAAGTAGCTCTGTCTCATGCATTGGATATGATACCATGGTTATACTCCTATCTTCCTAACTATTTGGTCCCTCTATCACCGAAAAAAATATTGTTGAAAGGTGGATCCTCCTAGGAATACATGCAACTCCTAGAAGCCTCTCACTTCTAAGCCTCCTTCCTTGCCTACTCGACCCATGACACCTTCCTATCAATCTTGGAATATTCCTTTCTCCCACTTGAACCTGAGGGGGGACTCCCTTTGAATGGTTGAGTCTCTTTTTGATCCCACTAAATCCCTCTAAGATCGTTCTCCGTATGATTATGCATGTCGCCTCTAACATCTAACTTCCCCTTAACAATCTTGGGAGGCTTATCCTCGCCACTAAATCCCGAGGGATGAATCCCTCTGGAATTTGGGTCCCTCTGAGTCTGTATAGCCACCTAAGCCACCTTCTCCCTTTGAACCTTCATAGCTTTTGGATCCATCTGCTCCTTGTCCTCTGTCATTCTACTCTTGGAAATAGCTCATAAAGGCTAGCCCTTCAACCTATACAGTTTTATCTATCTAAATCCAAGAACCATTGTTGACCTGAAGCTAGATCCCTCAAGCACAAATAACACTTGCCCATCCCAAAATAATAAATGCTAGCCATTCTTCTCAATCTCTGAGACTAAGAGCACACTCCTCCTGAATTCAGCCACCCATAACACATTACTCACCCTCAACATCTCTCATGACTCCAACTGGAATCATATTGTCTCAGCTCCCCACACTATATGACTTGTCCCCATACTAAGATATACACACATATCTGAGTCAATCTCTTTAATACTCTTGAACAACTCTCGTGCACCTATCATATGGAAAGAGGCTTTTTTATCCACCAACCAAGCACCATCACACGAGACCATACCAAAAAAGGAAGAGACTAGTAAGAACTCCCTATGAAGCCTATCTGCAACCTCATCAACCTTTGTTGTTTATGCTTCTTGCCTTCTTCCTCCTTTCCTCCATAGTGGACATTGTGAAGCATAATAGCCATAATCTTGAAAACCAAAGAACTTGACCTTGATTATGTCCTTCTTTTGCCTAGGCTCTGGAGATTCTTCTCTCTATTGAGAACCTCCTCATATACTCTTTCTAGTACAAGCAACAAGGGCTTGATTCTCATCATTGTTTCTCATATGCATGTCATTCATGGACTCTAACTAAGTCTCCTCTTTGATACAATCGGTCCATAGTCTGTCAAAATATGACAACTTATCTCATGAAATATCCATGAGGAATCATAAAACCAATGTCATATGTTTTCTTTGACTTCCATCATTGAGGAGGCTAAGGAAAACAAGCATAAAATATTTTTTTTGATTGTGGACTTATGCAAGTAATTTTATATAGTCCCTCACCACTTGTTATCTGACAAGATTAAGTATTTGGGTCTTCCACCCTTTGTGGACTTGATTGTGATTACACTTTACAAGACCATTGTCGAGTACAAATGAGGACTGGTGAGGCAAAGGTGGTCTACACCACTGTATGAATTTAAAAAAAATGCCCACTTTCTCCTACACTTTTTGGATTATACATTAATAAGCTGGAGAAAATTGTATCAGACTCATTGAATACCTTATACAATTTCTTACCTTTTAGAGTCTCCAATGCTAGTATTTTGTTTGTAGATGACATTTTCCTCATGTCTTACTCAGTGAGGGGGATCGATAGACAATTTGACGTCCTATGTTCCTTCTGTGACACTCATCAACTTTATATTAATGTTGGGAAAACAAAATTCATGTCCTCTAACATCCATAAAATGGAGGCAAGGAATGTGATTCTTACCTATAGAGGTGAGACGTTAAGGTAGTCTTTTCATATGTATATTTTAGGGTCCTCTTCTTTGGGCCATCCTTTAGCTTGACTCTAGTAGTATATGTTAGACTAAGAAATGGATATGTGGCTCTCACCACTCTTGAAAATAAATGTTTTTGGATTTAGTTTTAGGACATTTGATCGATGATCCAACTCTTTTACTCATTGGTATCACCCACCCTCTTGTATGGGTTTGAGGTTTGGGGAAGATATCTCTAGGGAGTAGATTTAAATGGGATATACAAATTTCCTATCATGTTGTTATCCAAACTTATTCATGCCAAGAGATCAATGCCTCATGATATCATTCTTGTATATTCTGGTATTACCACACTCATTGCTTCATTGATATTTCATGTGGTGAAAATGATACATAGGTTTGGATAAATGGGAAACTCAAACGGTGTTCTTCATAGATATCCTTATCTTTCTCTCAAATCCTCTATGGAGTAGGAATAATGTGGGATCAATTCATGTTGGTTTCTGAGATCCTCTTCATTGTTTCACCTCATTGACCTTGGCATTGATATACCACCCTCACATAGCTTTTCAACAGATTATCCTGATCTTTCCAAGGGAGAGATAAACAAGGGTATTTTTACTAAGATTTATAAAGCCTAACTTTAGTCCACATGGTCTAAACCTATAAATTTTCTCTCTCCCAAACTTTAACACTACTCATACTTGGTATCTCCAATGCAGTGATGGGCTCATTTAGCTGTTGTGGTACACCAAACTCTAGTTACCTTGTAATTCAAGGGTCCCTCTTTGCTAGCTTATATCTTCTCCCACTAGCTTCCCATTGAGATACATCACCATATTCCTCAAGAGCATTGCATTTTCTACACATTCTTCTTAGAGCCTGACACTATGTATCTTCAAAGTTTCACTTGGATGTCTCTAGACACTCATGGCTCATAAGGACTAAACATGCTTATCCCTCTTTCTCCTAGAGATGTTTGACCATTGCCAACGACTTACCAAAGGTGAGTTCCCCAAATGGACATGCACCAAGTTAATTACCTCTTACTTATAGTCCTTTAAAATAGTAGTAAGATGCCTCATTATCAACTTCCAAGCTCACATAATAAACCTGCGAGACATTGTAGAACTAATTACTATCATGGCCTCGTGTCCATCACACATTTCTTTGCAGTCTTGAATGTTAGAAATGCTTCTCTAGTGTAGCATGTGTTGGTCATGGAATTTCCTTCTTCATAATGTTCTTCATTGTTCCCCATCTAGTTGGGATATAATTTCTCATTTATTTTCTTCTTTGTTTCCTTTCTTTTAGTTTTTTTCCCCCTTGGAATGTACTTTCACCTACCCCTTGTCATATTTACATATTGTATTCATTCCAGTCCCATGGGAAAAAATTGACCTTTAGTTGACATTAATATATAAATAAGATTAAATTAAAAAAAAAAATTGTTAAATAGACAATGACATGACTATTAGTTAAGAAGAGTACAACATAAAATATTATGTGTTATGAATATGAATCACTAAAACACAATTTATTACATTGAGAGTAGCAAGGTGCATCTTTATCCTAGTATTATATAGATGTTGTCTCATGGGTAGCGCTTACTCAACATATGTCATCTTAACAAAATATAATGCATATAACAAATAATAATAGTAATACCACAAGTTAGCCAAATAAAGATATAGAATGAAATAAAAGTATCTCTATATATACAAAAGAGAGATACTCGGTATATACACCTAATATAAAAACTACTATATAGGAAGATAATAAGAGAGATATCATATTTACACATAAACAAAAATAATGTAGATATGATATTTACATAAAAATATTGTTACAATGGAAATATAAATATATTCACAGTAATCAAAATTGTATTTTTACATATCCATAACTATATAATTTGTGAGTTCTCAGTGTTATAGAGTTGAGTGAAAATACAATTAGTCTAAATCCATCTTCAATGATCATAAAATTTACACCTTAAAAAGATTGATCTCTCTTAGTACTTGATAGATTCCGAGTTCAGATGGATTTATGTTGATTTTACTAAAAATATATGTATAAATATCTCAAATGAGTACATCTCATAAATTGTACTATCATATAAAACACGAACTCTTCAAAATCATATCATTACAATTTAATCAAACCATTTATTAATTATAATATTAATATGGGAAGAAATTATATAAATATTTTTATATAATAGAAATAATTTTAAAACATTAATATTAGATATATTTAATTTATTTTTAATAAGCATATATAAAATCTATTAAATATGAAAAATTTTCAAAATTTGTTAATTTAATAATGTGACAGGAAGACATATTAAAAAACTCACAAGGAAGAATCCTTCAAATACAAAAATATTTATAATTTGTCAAGGTATATGTATCAAAACCCACGAGGAAGAATAAAACAATGAGGAGTTCATAATGCATGTATTGAAGAATAACAAGTGGAGTTGCAAAGGGCCAGAAGTCCCTGTCAATTGTGCAGAGACTTTGGTTTGAATTTGAAAATTGTGCAAATACTTTGGTTTGAATAGGGAATGTATGGAAATGTGGTATCTATAATTCTATCATGCATTCTTTATTAAATCAGTAAGAAGCCATGAAACCACTTGTGTGCAGAGAGGCGATTCTAGATTCAAACAACTTCAAGTTGGGAGTGACCCTACTAATGGTCAATCAATGATATTAAGTCTAATACAACAACCTCTTAGTTAATTCATTCATTTAGGTGAGGGAGATAAAACAATTCCTTCTGTTTATCGTGCCCTCGGCTTTGATCTTCTATGGGGAAATTGGGTCGAAAGTCGAACAACTTCAAGTCAAGAGTGACCCTGCTAATGGTCACTCAATGATATTGAGTCCAAGACAAAAACTGCTTAGTTCATTCATTCATTTAGGCGAGGGAGATAGAAAAATTCATTTTCCCTATCGTTCCCTCAATTTTTATCTTCTTTGGGGAAATCTAGTATAAAGGGCATGTTATGGTTTAAGAGAAAATGGAAGGAAAAAGAGTCTTGTGATATAGATTTGTTTCTTTTATTGGTATGAATTCAACTGCTACGTTTGTAACCGAAAAATATGCTAGTGTAAGTCACTAGTAAATTTGGGTCATTTTGCGACGGTTATTTCGACGCTCTTACGACATTATGTCGTGGATATTGCAACGAATCTAAGGCCTCGCAAACGTCACTTCACATGACGTGGCACGTGCGATGAACCTGACACAACGTCACAAGAGTGACGACACTAGGGAGTTGTCACAAAAGCAACAAAGAAGAAATATACTGTCGTCAGAACGACTAAGTAGGGAACTTGTCGAAAGAGCAACAAATATGGAAAAATGTTGCAAGCGCGACAAGCGATGACAATCGTCGCAAATGAGACAATGTAGAGATATCTTCGCATGAGTGACAGGTTAGAGTGATCACCGCAAGTGTGACAATAACGGGAGATCATCACACACCCAACAATATAGGAAGATTGTCACAAGATCGACAAGCGTAAGAAAGTTTGCGACGAATCAGCTTTTGAAGTGATCATCGCAACAACGACGAAAACAGGGTATATTTCGACGAAATTGATATACAATTTTTCATGATTTGTATAGAAAGTTTGTCGCAAGATTTCTATGAGATCATCGCAATTGCAACAGTAATAATTTATTTAAAAAAAAAAAAAAATTTTGAGCAAAAAGAATAAAATTTGATTTTTGAGCCAATTATACAAGGTGCTATGATTGCACACTAAGGAGGTCATCCAAGTGAAGTTGTTTTATTGATATAGTGTTGGTAAGCATGTGCAACATAAGAAAATTGTTTCCATGCTAGGAACCAATTGGTCCTAGTAGAAGGAGATCATTCACACATCCTCTTGTGGAATTGCTACATGATAGCATAGCTAGGAACTAGAGATAAATCCATAGCAAGAACTCGAGCCAGTAACGAAATCCAACATTCATAGTTAGATACATGTTGAAGAGAAACAGAAAGATGGCACATTGTTCTAGATTGGTCCTCTAATATTTTGGAGAACAAAAACACTCTCAATGGGGAGGCCTGATTTGAAATGGATCTGAACATGGGAATGATTGTAAGAATCAATACCTACAAGTGTAATTTAAAAATTAATGAAGGTTATATAATAAAGGACAATGCAA
The DNA here is from genome assembly GCA_032191745.1 of Picea mariana. NCBI lineage: Eukaryota > Viridiplantae > Streptophyta > Pinopsida > Pinales > Pinaceae > Picea > Picea mariana. The sequence continues at coordinate 153,188 of JASDQU010738181.1, forward strand.
ATTTTATAAATTAAATGAGACAAAGAAAAAAAAGTAAAACAAAATAAAATAGAAAAATGAAAATAGGAGCAAAAAAGAGAGAGAGCAATGGGAACTAAAAGGTTGGTCTCTTGGCCTTCCCATTACCCCCAAGATCTCCTATTCATCCTTTTGACACGACTCTCAAATGGTATTTTGGCCAAAGAGGAAAGTATGCACAAAGATCCATGAGTTACATTGTAACAAAAGGTTCTCAAAATGAGAATTGTGTAACCATTGAAATTTGTTTTTCCCATTTGGGTTGTTTCTAGAGTAAACATTATGTCATTGTGTGACATCTCATTTATGTTAAATTAATGGAATATAAGTTGGATTGGAGTTAATTAAAATAACAACCAATGTCCTATACAAAATTTATTGAAGATGAGATACTAACATGCTATGTCTCATATGCAATATGTAGAAATGATGGAGGAACTAGTGAGGGCAATGGATCCACTTGCTAAGATCCCTTTGGCATATTATTAGTATGTGGTTTTAGTGTGGGATGCAGGAGGAAACAATGTTACCCTTGTTGATCCCTTTGGAATATTAGTAGATGATCCATTTTGCATATTAGTAGTATGTGTTTTGAGAAAATTTGGTGGTAGTGAGAACTCTTGAGTAGAATCGAGCTTGCCTTGATTGTTATGTGGGATTTCATATTTCAAAGTGAAATTTTGGGAGCTAACGATTGGCATTGTTACCAGGGAAAAAGTTTGATTCCCTAAATTCAATAGATCTGGTATGGCATGGTGTTGGGAATTCGTATATATAGATTCAAAAAATTTGCTTGTATTGAGGGTGAGAGAAAGAAATGGTATGCAAGGCATTTCAAGGTCTCACATGGTAACTCCAATTATGGAGCACATCTCTTTGATTGTTATGGATAAATTTTCTCTAGTCCAAGAGGATCAAGATCTCGACTACTATAGTTTTGTGCAACACAAAAGAGATATTGATGGGGTTGGTGAACATAATATTTAAGGATTGAAATAATAGAATTGGATAGAACCCTAAGAAGGGGAGTCTTTTCCAAATCATTGCCAATGGACAGTTATATGAGGATCCTTTATATGACATTTACTACCATGATTATGAAGAAAAACATCATAATTTGATATTTTTCTTGGAGATGACTTTTAACATTGCGTTATGGGTATGGGAGGCCATCCTAAACACATCTAATACATCTCGTGGGGCTTCACAAACCATAATAATTGTTTTGATAGTGGGTTCCTTTCCTAATATTTCCATTGAATATTTAGTTAAAAGTTTTGCACTATATTCATGGTGGTTTTTGTTGCTACTCGGTTCTCCTCTTTTTGTATGGAAATGCCTAGAATTTCCAAGTGGAGGCATGGCGTTAGTTGGAGAATATGATGACATCTCATGCTCTCTTTTATTATCCACAAAAGTTGCATTATTTTCTTACTTATTGTAGCTTAGGTGACATGCTATCACAACTCTCTCATTGTAGCTTATTTTTTTGACCTCATTAATGCTGTTGGGTTCCCTTTATCTTGGTATTGGTTCGTAGGCCTAAGGTGTTGGCTCAAAGCCTTTACATTAATCTCTAAGCATGATACTAGGGTTTTAGGTAGCTTCTTGTGATTTTTTTTTTGTTTTGAGGGTGTGTTTATCCCACACACCTTATTGAATATATGTGGGGGATAAACTGGGTCTTTTCTCATAGACACATTGCTCCCTTGAACATCAATGAAGTTTTTTTTAAGGGACAAATTAGTTGACATATGGTCAAAACTCCCTCATTGTCGTTTATTTTTTTGTGCAACTAAGAGGGGGGGGTGAATCAGTTGTTACCGAGCTTAAACAATTATGCTTATTTTAAATTCTTTGCAGAGCACTGAATGACAATCACAATAATGCAGGGAAGTAAGCAATAGAACATTGAGCATCATTCACACATATGAAATATACAGAGACAGATATTTCCAGAGGAAACCCATAAAGGGTAAAAACCTCTTCTTCTTTATATGATAAGTAATCTTTACATTCTGTACATTATCATACTTATGAGAAAAAAATCATAATGAGGCTACAACCTCTGTTTTGCAAGCTGCAACTTGCTGAGAACACCAACTCTCTGCTTTCTCTAGCACCTACTAGAAGGAAGCACCAACTCCCTAGTTTCTCTATCACCCACTAGAAGGAAGCACCAACTCCCTGGTTTCTCTAGCACCCACTAGAAGGAAGCACCAACTCCCTTATTTCTCT
>JASDQU010738181.1:172224-221626 GCA_032191745.1 Picea mariana
AGTGCAGGGGGGTCTGAGTTCACGAGGAGGCACCATGTTAGTGGGGCGTTCGTGCTTAGAAACCACCAACTCAGACCCCCCCCCCCCTTCGTTAAAGGAAGAATGTCGGGGGGGCGACCAACCACTCAAATCTGCATGCACATTAAAACAACACGCCAATCTATCAATTCAAGGCCCCAACTTTGGATAAGAGTCAAAAAGTGGGTTTTTAGCCCACCTTCTTTCATTTTTTTGGCGAGGAACCATCTCCTAAGGGATAAACACCCCCTTACAAGCATATCTGCTTACAAAACTAACGATGGGTTCAATCATAATCAAATTATTGGTGCTAAATCAAAGTGAAAGGAAATTATCCTCCATCTATTCTTAATGAGGTTCTGTGAATCAAGTATGATATTGAAGAACATGAGTGGCAAGTAATCGAGGCCATAACATTGGTTTCTCTCATCAATGACAAAATTATGAAATTTTTCCATGAGGAACCAACAAAGGAGGTTGAAATAACAAGTTTACATAGGAAACTATAAGAAAAATATGATGATGACCTAAATAAAAATGCAACACTAGGTTTTGAGAAAATAAAATTATAATAAAGAAGGTGCCCTTAAAGATTTTGTTCCTTTGTATTTCACGAGAATTCCAAGGTACCCAAATTCATGTCTATCTATATGTATATGGATGAACCTCAACCTAATATTTCGAGGTCAAATTGTTACATTTATATTTGAACATATGAAACAAAATACATGAAGAAACAATCATTAATGTTGTTGAAGAAACACAAGAAATTTCATGGAACTAAAAACATTAAATTGTTGCCAAAATTGTGCCCTCTAATCGACAAAGTGAAGATTGGAATTTATGTCAACATTATAACAATGAGTGTTTATATCATGAACCTCTATATGGATTATAAAATGTAAATACATAATGAAAAGAAGGGTAATGCTATGAAAAAATATTATAAAATATTTGACATCGCCATTTCCAACCCTTCATGTTTAATACTTAATGTTGTAGAAGAAACAAAAGAAATTTCATGGAACTAAAAACATTAAATTGTTGCCAAACGTGTGCCCTCTAATCGACAAAGTGACGATTGGAATTTATGTCAACATTAGAACAATGAGTGTTTATATCATGAACCTCTATATGGATTAACATGACCATGAGAATATTAAAGTAGGAAAATATGAAGAAAGTCTTGAAACCTTGAATAACCCTCCACATATTGTAGACATGAAGATTGAGATGATGCACTTGTGTGAAAGAGTAAATGTTTGACATCACCATTTCCAACCCCTCATGTTTAATCCTTAATGTTGTTGTGCATCTTCCCAAAAATTTGTTTTTGCATGTTGCACCAAGTTTAAAGTTTGCACATTGATTGGAAAAGATGCTTGCTACATGTCACATGTCACAATACTTTCAAAGTTGCATATATCATGTCACAAGATTTTGGAAGTTGCATATTGCATATTCAAGTTCTATTTGTTGCCTAGACTCCATAGCCCAAGCACAAGGTCCAGGTCTTGCTTGGATTCTCATGTTATATCTTAAAATACAAAGAGTTTTCCATTCTTAAAAGACAAAGAGACACAAGTTTGGAACTCTTGAAACCCACAAACAAACAAGCATGTAAAATTTAAATCCAAACTTGAACAATTCAATCTCTTAAATTTCACGTTTACCAATGCCTTCAAATTGCTAGCATGATATCCATGGAGCCACAAATTGATGTAGAAATTGTATGTCAAGGCCAATAGAACCAATAGAACCAAGGAGTATTGAATCAATATATACCAAGTCTTATAAGAGAAGTTGAAATTATCATTAAGTGTATAACAAAATTACATTCACAGATATATAAAAGCTATAGAAATAGCCTTGTGTATATTATGAGATGAAAAAGTACCCATAATGTTAATGCATCATATGCATCATTACATGTTTAGCTATATAATGTACATCTAACTGTCTTATAAAATTATTACACATCATGAATTTCTTTGTCTTCTTTTGTTCTTTACAGGTCTTAAGTAATTCATCCATCTCCATGTCTTCATTTACTGGATGCTTTTCAACAATTGATGTTGTTTCAATCCTTTCACGCCAAGTACGTCTAGTCTCGTACCCATGGCATGGATGCTGTTGTGAGGGGCCATCACCTACAAAAAACAAAAAATATTAAATTCATATGGCCAATTTTTAAATATCATTGAAGTAGTTCATTAATATTAAAAACAAACTCTGCAATGTAATTATTTACCTAGTCCTCTAGTCTGCACCATTGGAATGGTTTCCAACCTATTCACTTGATCTTTAGGTCAAGGAGGATCAACTATGAAATTATCTACCATTGAAAGGTCAAAATTTATAAGTACTGAATTATTAAGTATATGATTAATATATAGCCATTTTACCGTCGTGGGCCTCAGTCACAGGAACATTTTGGGGCTGCACCTCATTGGGATGGGGCTACTAGGGAGCACCATGATCTTCTGGCTTTGTTTCACTATCAACGCTCTGTTTTCCAACACTAATGGTTTCGTTGATAATGTTTCTCTTCTAATTAAAATAATGTAAGACATTGAATTATGGACGATATCAAACATTTACGTATTTTATAAATAATGAAAGGTTAATGTGGACTGATTTTTATTTACCTTATCCCGCAAACTGGATCTTGGGGTCTACCCCATGTTCAACCATGATGTTATAACCATAATTGTAACCAAGTTGGAGGTCTTCCTCCATGGTTTCAGTTCCGAAGTCGTCACCCTGCATTGCATAAGGGTATGATTTTTTAATGTTTTTGGCTGCAATTACCTGAAAGTTGTAAGGCGATACAAATAATATTCTTAAGATTTTTGGGTACTTACGATTCATGACTGTAACCTCGAGTAGCCACCCTGGCCTAGCTTGTGTTGGACATGTTTGGAAATCCTTGCTTTGGTTGCCTTCGAAGTGTCAGGCAACCTATCATCAAAATTTTCAAGTATGTTATATATAACCACACTTTTATTTAGATCTAAATAAAAATAAAGCTGGTATTGAAATCAAAATATTGTAATTTACCTTGGTGTACCAGTTATTTGTTCTCCCGATTTCTTCAAAATCTTATCTTTTGCATCATCAATGATCGCCTTCCACTCCCTCTTTGGAATTGAGGGAGGACGCTCATACCTAGGATTTCCTTCCAAGCTTCGTCTATAAACATCCAACGTATATTGTAAATATTCTCCCACTGCAGAGGTGACCACTTTTTTATTGAACGTGTCTACTCCAAAGAGGCCTTCAAGATAATCCATAAGTTCCTTTTTGAGGTTGGAATTTTGGAAATTCCACCTCATGCGTAAGGTTGCTCCAAAAATCAACAAGGCCTTGCTCTCTAAGTGCCTATAAATATGGTCATTTCCTACACACAAAAAGATATGATCATTAATTTAAAATTAATAATATAGATGATTTGTGTATGAGATGGACAACATTAAACGATTAAAATATGAATTAAAACTACCTGGGAGTCTTTATTGTTTTAATGGAAGTCTATTATCGTCAACTAAAAATGTGCATGGAAGGGTCCCCATGCATGTCACATGTCTAGCTCTAGGAAATTCAACCATGTCAACCACATCACCAGCCTCATCTCTGCCACCATCTCTAGACTTTGACCGATGTGTGGATGGTTGGTGGTGCATGCCATGGATCCTATCTAAATTAGGTGTGGAAAATGGAGAAGTAAATAGTACTCTAGCAGTTGTATGATCACCCACATCAGGACTCTGTAGTGTCTCTGTAGCACCACTACTACCAATACTGAGCTAAACAGGCTCCAAAAATATCTTTATAAAAAATAAAATGTTTTTTCGTGAGATAATGTAAAAGTTAAAGAACAAAGTTTCATAATTGAACATATGAGTACATTAGAAAAAAACACTTTAAATTATGGCTATTACCTTATATGTGTTAAGTTGTGACATAAGGAGATTGATCTTTGCTAGGACGTCAGGAGTTTGATCTAGACGATCTAATAAGCTAGCAAGTTCCTTGTTCACTTTAATGATATTTTTTTTTATTAAGACCATCGGATAAGGGGATGAATACAACCCCTCCTCATCGACGGAATCATAATCAACATGACCTGCGGACTACATATAATTTCAACAAAAACAATGTTATTTTAATAAAATTATATAAGAAAATAATAAAATTCACGTAAAATGAAAGTGGAAATTGATAATCATTTACATGTTCTGTGGTTGACCCTTTTCCATGATCATCCTACCACATTATAATATAATTAGAACCCCCAAATATTTAAAAAATTGTTAACGATAACAAAAAACCTGATTGCCACCCAAATAAAATCAACGTCAATGATCAAGCTCCCACATTATTATAAAATTGGGACCGTACTAAAATATTTAAAACAATGCTAAAGATAATAAAAAAAATATAATTCAATAAATAGAGGTTTCTTAAAGAGGTGTTGCATAAGTACCCACACACTATTAGTCAATGTTTCTATTCGATTCAAATGGTAATCCACTAATAAATCTTCCCCGAGAGCTATATTTTTTATTGTGCACAAGACTACCTGATTCTCTTCACGTCCCTTATATATGCAATTCGATTGCTTGTTTGTTGTCCCATGTCGTGTGATGTTTATAAACCCTGCGATATTGTCGAAATCTTTAGGCCTTCCATCAATATAGATAGTTGCTCCCTTATTTTTATCATTGTTTATTAGTTGTATATAATTTGTGGCGAGTGCATATCTCTACATACTTCGCATGTACCGGACCAGCCACATCCAATCGTTATAATTGTAACACAGTTTGACATAGTCCATCAATTCAGTTACTGTATTGTATTTTACAATTATTCCATCCATGGAAAATATCCCCAGGCCATGCAGGGAGGATGGTGGAATGCGGTATGTCCTATTGTTGACAATGAAGTCAACATCTATAGGAGGTAGTTCCTTAGGTACCCATTGTTTCACAATATTCTTATACCTTAGTGGCACCTCTATGTCTCTTATTCTCTCATCATCATAAGAGCATGATCCTCCTTCGGAAAGAAAAAATTCCATACATCTAAAAAAATTTCTTCTGACTTTTTCACCTCTGGTCCTTGTTTGTTTATCATATATACTAGATGCAGTCGCATTTCCCTCTATTTTTCCTAATATTTCCTCACTTGGTGAAGAAATATCTGAAAGATGACTGTTTGTTTGTACCTTCAGTTGCATGTGCACGTGTTGTTAGTGAGTAGTCCATCATCATCCTAGTTCCAATTTATGAACTTTTTTTTCTATATTCAAAGTTCTAAATAAAATTTGTATATCTTTAGTTTTGGATGCACAATAAGACTAGGGTGAAATTAACAATATTCGTAGGGGCACTCATGCATGCAGTGGATTCGCAACTTAGTGAAGGGTATGAATCTCTAGGTGGGTGCACCTTAATTTGACTCACTTATCCATGCAAGCAATATGCACTATGGTTAGATTTCACACTATAGAATAGTGGTCAACCACCTAATGTAATGTGATATCCCTCTTGATTTTGGACATATTAAGGACATATTAATGTGATAACACTAAGGACATGATAATTTTATCATATGGATCTAAGAAAAAAATAGTAGTAAGGTTGTTGTTTGTTGGATTTGTGCAAATTAGAATTATTATAAGAAATGTCCATTGAAGATGAGGTTCAATGCTATGGAGTAAGAAATCCAACCATCATTTGGTGTGTTGTAAATATTGGGTGCTTTAGTTGGCAATATGTATAAGGCAAGCCAAGAGTAGAACTATACAAATATTAGTTTTGTTCAAGACAAGAGTAGAACTACACAAATATTAGTTTTGTTCAAGCCAAGAGTAGAACTATACAAATATTAGTTTTGTTCAATCCAAGTTGAAGAGTAAGTTAGTTATGGCGATGGTTAACAATAGTGAAACCCACATTTTTATGTAGGAAGTAGTGGTTGTTAAACTCAATGTGCAGTCTTTTTTCAAGGCAGTAAGATATAGTAGTTGGTTGACAGAGATATGTAGAATTTAGTTAGTTTTTATGCCCTTAGGAGGAATTGGCCAAGAGTCCTTGAAATGGTTTGGGATGCGACTTGCAACTGGGAATAAAACAAAAAAACCGAGACTTATATTGAGGAACCATCGACTTCGATGGATTAATGGGATAAGATTTCATCTAGACCACCCCTCACTGTTGGGTGCCATGCCTCTAAAGTTGCTTTACTCATTGATTTTGAGAACTAGTGTTTTGCTCAGTTTGAAGCAATGCAACATTTGGATTAAGGGGTCCAATTTATGAAACCATGCCTCGGGAGTGAATGGATAATTTGGTCACCTAGTACATTCCTAAACAAGCTTCCAACATCTCACGAAACTCAAAAATGTTTCTCCGTTAGTCTTTTATGCCCTGAGGGGGAATTGGCCAAGAGTCCCCGAAATGGTTTGGGATGCAACTTGTAACTGGGAATAAAATGAAAAACGAGACTCATATTGAGGAACCGTCATCTTTTTTGTATTCCTGACATATGATTTTAGCTAGAGCACCCATCACTCCCGATTCCAACCTCTCAGNGCCCTGAGGGGGAATTGGCCAAGAGTCCCCGAAATGGTTTGGGATGCAACTTGTAACTGGGAATAAAATGAAAAACGAGACTCATATTGAGGAACCGTCATCTTTTTTGTATTCCTGACATAGGATTTTAGCTAGAGCACCCATCACTCCCGATTCCAACCTCTCAGAAGTTGTTTTTTTCATCGATTTCGATAACTAGTGATTTTCTCAGTAAGAAGCAATGCAACATTTGGATTTAGGTGTCCAATTTATGAAATGATGCCTCAAGAGTGGATTCACAATTTGGTCACCTAGTCCATGCCTAAACAAGAATGAAACATCTCATGGAACTCAAAAGTGTTGCTCCTTTAGGCGTTTATGCCCTGAGGAGGAGTTGGCCAAGAGTCCCCGAAATGGTTTGGGATGCGACTTGAAAATGGGCATAAAACACAAATCGAGACTCGGATTGAGGAACCTTCAAATCCAATGAATTACTAGGGTAAGATTTCAGCTATATCACCCTTCACTCCTGAGTGCCATGCCTCAAAAGTTTCTTTACTCATTGATTTCGAGAACTAGTGTTTTTCTCAGTTTGAAGCAAACCAACATTTGGATTAAGGGGTACAATTTATGAAACCATGCCTCGTGAGTGGATGGAAATTATAGGCACCTAGTCCATGCCTAAAAAATCTTGCATCATTTCATGGAACTCAAAAATGTTGCTCTGTTAGGTTTTTATGCCATGAGGAGGAATTGGCCAAGAGTCTCCGAAATGGTTTGGGATGCGACTTGCAACTGGTCATATAACAGATATCGAGACTCAGATTAAGGAACCATAGAATCCTATGGATTACTGGGATAGGATTTCATCTAGAGAACCCCTCACTTTTGGGTTCCATGCCTAAGAAGTTGCTTTAATCATTGATTTCAAGAACTAGTGTTTTTCTCGGTTTGAAGCAATGCAACATTTGGATTAAGGGGTCCAATTTACGAAACAATTCCTTGGGAGTGGATGGATAATTTGTTCACCTATTCCATGGCTAAATAAGATTGGATCATCTCACGAAACTCAAAAATGTTGCTCCTTTAGTCTTTTATGCCCTGAGGGGGAATTGGCCAAGAGTCCCCAAAATGGTTTGGGATGCGACTTGCAACTGGGCATAAAATGAAAACTGAGACTCAGATTGAGGAATTATCATCTCTGTTGGATTCTTGGCATAGGATTTTAGCTAGAGAACCCGTCACTCCCGGTTCCAACCCCTCTCAAGTTGTTTTTTTCATCGATTTTGATAACTAGTGCTTTGCTCAGTAAGAAGCAATGCAACATTTGGATTTAGGGGTCCAATTTACGAAACCATGCCTCGAGAGTGGATGGAAAATGTGGTCACCTATTCCATGCATAAAAAAGCATGCAACATCTCACGGAACTAAAAAATGATGCTCCATTAGGATTTTATGCCCTGAGGAGGAATTGGCCAAGAGTCCCCGAAATGGTTTGGATGTGACTTGCAACTGGGCATAAATATGAAAATCGAGACTCGTATTGAGGAATCGTCAAATATGATGGATTCCTGGGATAGTATTTCAGCTAGATCACCCCTCACACTCATGTGCCATGCCTCAGAAGTTGATTTATTCATTGATTTTCTGAACTAGTGTTTTGCTCAGTTTGAAGCAAACCAACATTTGGATTAAGGGGTCCAATTTATGAAACCGTGCCTTAGGAGAGGATGGAAAATATAGTCACCTATTCCATGCCTAAACAATCTTGCATCATCTCACGGAATGAAAAAATGTTGCTTCATTAGGTTTTTATTCCCTGAGGAGGAATTGGCCAAGAGTCCCCAAAATGGTTTGGGATGCGACTTGTAACTAGGCATATAATGAATATCAAGATTCAGATTAAGGAACCATCGAATCCAATGGATTACTATGATAGGATTTCATCTATTGCACCCCTCACTCTTGGGTGCCATGCCTCAGAAGTTTCTTTAATCATTGATTTTGAGAACTAGTGTTTTTCTCATTTTGAAGTAATGCAACATTTGGATTAAGGGTTCCAATTTATGAAACCATGCCTCGGGAGTGGATGAATAATTTTTTCACCTAGTCCATGCCTAAACAATCTTGCACCATATCACAGAACTCAAAAATGTTGCTCCATTAGTCTTTTGTGCCCTGAGGGGGAATTGGCCAAGAGTCCCCTAAATGGTTTGGGATGCGACTTGCAACTAGGCATTGAACAAAAATTGAGACTCGTATTGAGGAAATGTCACCTCTATTGGATTCTTGGCATAGGATTTTAGATAGAGCACCCCTCACTCCCAGTTCCAACCCTCAAAAGTTTTTTTTTCATTGATTTCGATAACTAGTTCTTTTCTCAGTAAGAAGCAATGCAACATTTGGATTTAGGGGTCCAATTTATGAAACCATGCCTTGGGAGAAGATGGACAATGTGGTCACCTAGTCCATGCCTAAACAAGCATGCAACATCTCATGGAACTCAAAAATGCTGCTCCATTAGGCTTTTATGCCCTAAGGAGGAATTGTCAACAGTCCCCGAAATGGTTTGGGATGCGACTTGCAATTGGGCATAAAATGAAAATCGAGACTTGGATTGAGAAATCGTCATCTCTGTTGGATTCCTGGCATATAATTTTAGCTAAAGCACTCCTCACTCCCGATTCCAACACCTTGGAAGTTGTTTTTTTCATTGATTTCGATAACTAGTGCTTTTCTTAGTAAGAAGCAATGCAACATTTGGATTTAGGGGTCCAATTTATGAAACCATGCCTTGAGAGAAGATGGACAATGTGGTCATCTATTCCATTCCTAAACAAGCATGAAACATCTCATGGAACTAAAAAATGATGCTCAGTTAGGTTTTTATGCCATGAGGAGGAATTGGCCAAGAGTCCTTGAAATGGTTTGGGATGCAACTTGCAACTGAGCATATAGAGAATATCGAGACTCATATTAAGGAACCATCGACTCCGATGGATTACTGGGATAGGATTTCATATAGATCACCCCTCACTCCTGGGTGCCATGCCTCAAAATTTGCAGTACTCAATGGTTTCGAGAACTAGTGTTTTACTTAGTTTGAAGCAATGCAACATTTGGATTAAAGGATCCAATTTATGAAATCATGCCTCGGGAGTAGATGGACAATGTGGTCACATATTCCATGCCTAAACAAGCTTGCAACATCTTACGGAACTATAAAATGTTGCTTTGTTAGGTTTTTATGCCCTGAGGAGGAATTGGCCAAGAGTCCTTGAAATGATTTGGGATGCAACTTGCAACTGGGCATAAAACAAAAACCGAGACTCAGATTGAGGAACCGTCGAATTTGATGGATTACTTTGATAGGATTTTAGCTAGATCACCCCTCACTCCCAGTTCCAACCCCTCAGAAGTTTTTTTTTTTCATCGATTTCAGTAACTAGTGCTTTTCTCAGTAAGAAGCAATGCAACATTTGAATTTAGGGGTCCAATTTGTGAAACCATGCCTCGAGAGCAGATGGAAAATGTGGTCACCTATTCCATGTGTTATTGGATAAATCGGTAGGTGTGGACACTAACGAATCTCTCTAGATCCACCTAGATCTAGAACAAAACACACCAGAACATGACGCTTTCCTTAAGTTTTAGATATTGAATTTCCTAACTAAAGAGGGATGGGTGACATAACATTTAAATGTTGTTTCCTCTCGCTATCACCATCCTAGCTCCGTTCCAACACTCATACAATGATGATATTGCAAAAAAACACAACCAACCAAAGTGATAGTAATAGCATAAACTCAATATAAACCTATGTATGTGATCAAATAATCATACAATAAAACACAACAAGCTTTATAGGAAAGAATCATATTACTGTATCATATTAAATGTGAAAGAGAGATTACAACCGTGGCCTTGATGTTGTACGATCCCTTCCAATTGTCCTTCGTTCCCCACACACTTTCACTCCAAGAATTCTGAGAGCACAGATCTGATAGTATTCACAATCTATCTTGACAAAGGAAAAACTCAAAACCACTCTAACCAAGCTAATAATTCCAAGCCAAATCCAACTTAGCCAATCCCAAAAGCTAACTTTCTCCATGAGAGCTCCTCTTATTTTATAAGTTTAAGAGTATAAGGTGAGGAGGTTAGGATGATCCCACTAAATCATGAAAGCGAGTAAGATCTAAACCATTCGGATGCCACCTCACCATGGAAGTTTCTCCTTCTAGAAGATTCAAGAAAACACTCATTTTTCCCACGTGTAAGCATTCTCGCACCTTGCCTATAGAGAAACCTGTGAACCTCTCTCAACTCAGCTATGGTGAAACCTGTGAGAATCAAGCATTCTTGCATCTTGCCTATATAGCAACCTACGAACTTCCTTTTTTATAGGATTTTTACAAAGGAAAATGCAACTTCTTTTCTCAAGAAAATTTCTTCTCCCTTCTCTCTTCAAGAACTCAGGCCACTGACCCCTCTAAAGGCAACAGATAGGTTTACATCATTAATGGTCATAGGGATGAAGAAAATAATGTGTAACAGAGAGCCCCCCAAAGTATGAAGTTAGAATAGAGTGATAGCTGAAATACTTTGTCGAGTGTGTGTAGGGAACAAGGAACAGTCGGTCAGAAACCTGCCAACAAACAAGGAAATACAGTACAATAATATATCATCACTGAGGTAGGCATTCCCATACTCAGAATACAAATGACTCAAAGCATAAATTCCAACATGTGAAGATCCACGTCAAGTAAGACAGGTCATGGCCACCAAACATACACTGTGGATCCATGCCATTATGACTCAAATCTGAGCATAGCCACTAAAAATACACTGTTGATCTATGTGTTAAAGGCTCAAATTTGAACATATCCACCAGACATACAATGTGGATCTATGTAATAATACACTGAATATACTTCAACGCAACCTGGATCTGTTAGAAAATATCCAGGGTCTTCATCTTCACCACTCTATAGTACGAATCTAACCATGTGAATACATATGCTGAAGTCGAACATGGTAGAAACCACTTGATTACCGTTCATTAATGTATACCATTAACAAGCACGAGGGAAATCACCATTAATGTCAATGACTCCCAAGGTACACTAGTACAATCCAACGAATGTGAATCAATGAGTTGAGGTTGAACACCCAGTGGAATCTCCCGATCAAGGGTCAATAATGAACACCCATTGTCGGAAGCGAGGAAACCTGCCATTGAGGCATGCAAGTTCCAAGGTACCAATTGGTTTCTAAGTCTAATTCCTGGATAATGAGCTGAAGTCGATAGGAAAAGACTTGTCATAGGAGGGCCTTAATGTATCCCCCATCAATGACATGAAACAAGTAACAAGATTTGATGTAGATCAGAGTAACAATTGATTCAGGACTGACTCAGGGATGGACAATGCAATAGAAGGCTTTAAGGACTGTAGAAATGACCAACACAATAGAAGGCTTTCTGGGTTGAATTTCTCTTTGAACATATTGATGACACGACAACTGTCTTGGAAATACTGACTCAACAACAAGGATCACATACCAATTTGTAATCTTATAGGAGTATGATCAGAAGACAAGTGGATTTTCCAACCTAGACACAAGGTGAGTGAAAGGGTGTCATGTTCAAAAGTGACTCTTCCATAGAATACAGGTTTAGACACATTTCTTTCCCAATTTCCCCCCCACCATTTTTGGCGAGTACCTCTTTATTTTTACGCAAGATTGAGGAGGATAACATATGCTTGTCAATTTAAGCTCATCCTTCAGACGAGTCCCTTGGAGTATGTTTAACGAACCCTAGGAAGGAGTGGCTCGGTCCCATTACGGGTCTTTCGATGTTTTTTTAATGAGTCCAAAGAAAGAAAACTCAGGGGTTTTTCATGTTTATAGAGTCTAAAAAACACTTAAAGATAACTCTCTCAGTTCCTTTTTTGTATAGTGGTCTGATGAGACCGAAAAAGAGATAAACTATCGCTCAACAAATGTTTTCTTCAAATACTTTAATGAGAGTGAAAAGAACAAGATCAATCGATAATATTTTCATGTTTAGAGAGTCTGAAAAGAGCTTAAAGGTGACTCTGGGTGGTTCCTTTTTCTTGTAACCTTTACGAGTCCAAAAAAGTGATAAAAGTATACTCGGTTACATTTTCACGTATTTACAAGAACGAGAAAGAACAAAGACTAAGTTCGGTAACTTATTCTCATGTATTTACGAGCATGAGAAAGAACAAAGACTAATCTCGGGATTGTTTTCATTTTTACGCAAGCTTAAAAACAAAACAAAACTATGCTTGGGATAGATTTTATTTTTACACAAGCTTAAAAACTAAACAAAACTATGCTTGGACCTAGTTTCATTTTTACACAAGCTTGAACCAGAGGAAACTATGCTTGAGGTAGGTGGTTTCATTTTTACACAAGCTTGAACCATAGAAAACTATTCTTGCGCTTCCCAACGCATAATACAGGTATGGTTGGTACTTAGCCCCCTGCTTACGAAACTAGCCGCTCTACTTCAGCATGAAGTCCAGAGGCTGAAAGTATTTCCCCCCAAGCTTCGTTTCATCCAATGAAAAAGTCAGAGGAAATGAATCTTCAAATACTAGACGAAGGACTTGACTCAAACAGAGAGGGGGAAAACTATTTCATTTTTTAACAAGCTTGACATAGAAACAAGAACTATGCTCGTAACCTCTGTTTCATTTTTTAACAAGGTTTCCACAGAGACGAAAAAACTATCCTCGTCGTCTCTCTTCTTGATCATGGATTCCAAGAGGACAATGCTCTAGAATGACACCATGTCAAGGGACAAAACTCGGACATGGTTTCTAAGAGTTCTTCACTGGAAGGAAGAAACACACTCTGGAAGGACACCATGTCGAGGGTCGAGACAGGAGTAAAGAGATCAGGCTCTAACAACCCTATGAAAGAGATCACCATGTCAAGTACTGGATCTAAGTCATCAGAATTTGAATCCATGGTCGACAACGCCACATAATTGACCTGTGGTGGGGGTGATACCATCTGCATATAAGAACCATTTAGGGAGGAAATCTAGGTGGGGTCAATGAATGAAAGTTGATCAACAGTCACAACCCATCCATTGTGAGGGAAATATATCACAAGAAAAAGAGTAGACACAATAGCTTTCGTGGCATAGACATCTCGCCCAAGGAGTAAAGCAAAATCCAAGGGGTCTTGGACAACCATGACATCAATAAAGACATTTTTCCCTCCCAAAGTTACAGGAAACTGAGGAAGGGTCCCTAAAGGTTGACTGGTTCTTCTGTTAAAAGCTAACAGATTTTGCGTAACCGGTGCAAGTGGAGGACAACCCAAAGCTTGCTAAGCAAAAGAGGACAAAATACTAACAGATGCACCTTCATCTATCAATGTCTGAGGAACGTCTTGACCACAAACCTATACTTTAATCTAGAAAGGAATGTGAGAGGGAAGACAAGGTCCAGTTAGCACACCCCAATCAAAATGGATGGCCTCATAAATTGGAGGGGGTTCCACGAGAGAAGGAGGAATATCCCCCGGCATGGTAGATTCTGTATCAATGAGAAAAACATGGGCAGTATCGGGTTTACTCTCTAGCAGGAGAGTAGGATCGATCGATGGAGAGATCAGATCGACCACTTGGGTTTCATTCTCCAAGGGGAGAATGGGGTCGATAGGTGGAAACAGATCGATCGCTTGGGTTTCACTCTATAACGGGAGAGTGGGATCGACTGAGGATGCGATCGGATCAACCACTTTGTCAACTAGTTCAATTAAGGACGTGACCAGATTGACCACTTGATCAACCGGACTGACCGACGAGGGAACCATATTGATCATTCCATCAACTATAGGAGGGTCAAGAGTAAGCTTGTGATAAGTGGCTGGAAGTTGAGGCTATGAAATAGGTATGTCTTCCAGGAATTTCAAGGCTTCTTCCATACGAGGGCAAAGGTGAGTTAGATGAATCCCTTTGCATAACATACATGGAAACTTGACTCTACTTTTCTTCTTCTCAACAATATCTTGACTGATTGACGGGAAGTCATCAACATGTTGTTTAGAGGCTGATGACACGGGTTGGAAAGGGTGTGTAGACCAATATTTTATAACCTTGGATAGACCAGGGAAATATTTAAGAAGATGGATACCCTTAAAAATCTTGCAAGGGTACTTGGGCTTACGAGTTGTTTGGGTGATCTTGACATCATCAACACTCCCAGCACAATTAACCGTAACTGGTTGTTTTCCAACATGTTTGACAATGGTTAGAAGTTTGGATCCTTGCTTAATTTTCTTCTTCTTATTCTTTCTTTTCTTCTTCTTCTTATTCACCGGGTTACTAGTTTCAAAACTTTCACTCGACAAAGAAGATGAAACGGAAGGCGACCTTGAAAGCGAAGAAGGCGAAGAAGACCTTACTAGTGAATAAGGTGAAGGATCAACATGAGGTTGATGTTCTTGGGGGGAAGTGCTTACGACTAAACAACTTACTGCATTCATAATTACCTGAGTGGAAAACAACCACACCGACAATCCAATCGTGAGACCTGGAAGGATCAAAGTAGCGATGTGAGGAGGACCAATGTTTCCATAAGAAGGAAAAACAAATGGTTCCCCTAGAGTAGGGGTTCCTTCATTGGTCATTCTGGGAACTGACACCATTAAATAAATATCCAATATAGAGTCCTCTAAGGAAAACAAACAACACACGCTAAAAATCTAGTAAGCAAGCAAGCAAACAAAACCTTCTCACAATGAACGCACTAGTTGGTGATGAAACCNGAAAAGTTACGTTGACGACCTGCTTAATGGACTTACACCCTGGTGCAAGCTCCCACACATAATCATGGGTATACCCTCCAAGGAGCCAGAGTGAGTTTGGCCAACGTCGATTCTAGGTACCGTGAAGACTTTCCCCTCCACAGTCACCTTGTGTAAAGACCCTAAAGAGATAGGCCACTAGGGTTACCACAAACAACAATGATGCTTGGGGAAATAATCAATAGTCCTATCCACACGCAAGGGCAGGGTATCTAGCCCGAAATCAACTTGAGAGGCTTTGACTCATCATTGTGGGTATACCTTCAAGTGACCCCCGTAATACGTCTAATCTATACACCAAGACCAATAAAGAAGGGTGAGTAACTCTGCCAGTCTCAATGCAACCTCGTGATTGACCCTTGTGTGAGAAGGGCTTCCCAAGACAAAATGAAGTAAGTGGATTTAACTCTCCCTATCACAAGACACTATGTTTGTTTGTAGCTTTGGAAAGTTATCTTTCACACCTATTCCAAAGCCCTATAACTAATCTAATGTAGGTTTGCTACCAAAAAATATAAAAATGTCAATCAATTTTTATAAGCGCTTTATTTTTAAGGTTGTTGTTACTCAAAAGGAAGATGGCGTGAACAATATGGTGTTTTGACCGACTCAAAAGTTATGCAAAGAGATGAAGATGCAATCTTTTCATTTCGATGAAAGATATGCTACGAGAAGGAGAAAACATTTATCATTCCCATATACACAATGTACCAAAATATATTAAACTCATCAATATCAAGATTCTCAAGAAATGAGAAAAAGGTACTATACACCAATGCACGATTCTTGCAACCCCCCCCACCATGAGGGGGAATTTTTTTCCGAATTTAAGACCAAAAAATGCCAAGAATCATGCAATTTCGCTACTTCAAATGCAAGGATACCCCCAATCTAATATAAAGCAAGAAATTAAATATTTTGTTTCAAAATTTTCACTAAAAGCAATAATGAACTTTGTTAAAACAAAGAAACCCAGACTAAGAGTTTTCTTTTAAACCAAATTATTCAGAAGAAATCTGATCTTTCCCTAAACAACTCTAAAGAAAACACACGCTTTATAATTGAAAGACACTCAAAGAAAGAGACTAATCCATCAAAACCAAGCAAAGCAAAGATGGCTAAAAGAAATTAAAAGAATGTCAAGCAGACTATAAACAGATCAATATAGGGTCCAAAAGTTCAATCCAGTTGATCAAAGCAAAACTAGGTCATCAAAAGATGACAAGACCCAATCCAAAAAAATTTACAAACAAGTTCGTAGCCTAGCAGTAGAGTACAGTGCGAGAATTAGGTATTCTCGCAGGCTCGACACTGGTAGGGTGCGCGAATTAGGTATTCTCGCAGGCTAGACACTAGTAGGGTGCGAGAATTAGGTATTCTCGTAGGATAGACACTGGTAGGGTGTGATAAGTTCACACTGGATCTAACAGTAGGGTACAAACATCAATGATTCTCATAGACCATAGTGAGGTACAGTGCGAGAAGGTTTGTAATCAAGAAAATTTTGAAAAAGGACAGGGAATATAAGTGAACTTCTAGACCCAAAGAGTCTAGATGGATGTCCCACAGACTCAAAAACCAGAAAACAAGAAATCAAAGGAAGGGAAACTAGACTAACTAGGAAAAAAATTGTTCCCCAGTGGAGTCACCAATTTTGTTATCGGATAAATCGATAGGTGCGGACACTAACTTATCTCCCTAGATCCACCTAGATCTAGAACAAGACACACCAGAACATGACGCTTTCCTTATGTTTTAGATATTGAATTTACTAACTAAAGAGGGATGGGTGACATACCATTTAAATGTCACTTCCTCTCACTATCACCATCCTAGCTCCATTCCAACACTCATACAATGATGATCTTGCAAAAGAACACAACCAACCAAAGTGATAGTAATAGAATAAACTCAACATAAACCTATGTATGTGATCAAGGAATGATACAATAAAACACAACAAGCTTTATAGGAAAGAATCATATTATTGTATCATATTAATTGTGAAAGAGAGATTACAACCGTGGCCTTGATGTTGTAAGATCCCTTCCAACTGTCCTTCGTTCCCCATAGACTTTCACTCCAAGAATTCAGAGAGCACAAATCTAATAGTATTCACAATCTATCTTGACAAAGGCAAAACTCAAAACCACTCTAACCAAGCTAATAATTCCAAGCCAAATCCAACTTAGCCAATCCCAAAAGCTAACTTTCTCCATGAGAGCTCCTATTCTTTTATAAGTTGAAGAGGATAAGGTGAGGAGCTTAGGATGATCTCACTAAATCATGAAAGCGAGTAAGATCCAAACCATTCGGATGCCACCTCACCATGGAAGTTTCTCCTTCTAGAAGATTCGAGAAAACACTTGTTTTTCCCATGTGTAAGCATTATCGCGCCTTGCCTATAGAGAAACCTACGAACCTCTCGCAACCCAGCTATGGTGCAACCTGCGAGAATCAAGCATTCTCGCATCCTGCCTATATAGCAACCTGTGAACTTCCTTTTTATAGGGTTTTTACAAAGGAAAATGAAACTTATTTTCTCAAGAAAAGTTCTTCTCCCTTCTCTCTTCAGGAACTCAGGCCACTGAGCCCTCTGAAGGCAACAGATAGGTTTACATCATTAACGGTCATAGGGATGATGAAAATAATGTATAACACCATGCCTAAAAAATCATGCAGAATCTCACGGAACTAAAAAATGCTACTCCGTTAGCCTTTTATGCCCCGAGGAGGAATTGCCAAGAGTTCCTGAAATGGTTTGGGATGTGACTTGAAACTAGGCATAAAATGAAAATCGAGACTCGGATTGAGGAATCATCATCTCCATTGGATTCCTGGCATAGGATTTTAGCTAGAGAACCTCTCACTCCCAGTTCCAATCCCTTGGAAGTTGTTTTTTTTATCGATTTCGATAACTAGTGCTTTGCTCAGTAAGAAGAAATACAACATTTGGATTTAGGGGTCCAATTTATGAAAACATGCCTTGGGAAAGGATGGACAATGTGGTCATCTAGTCCATGCCTAAACATAATCCATCATCTCATGGAACTCAAAAATTCTGCTCAGTTAGGTTTTTATGCCATGAGGAGGAATTGGCTAAGAGTCCCTGAAATGGTTTGGGATGCGACTTGTAACTGAGAATATAGAGAATATCGAGACTCATATTAAGGAACCGTCGACTCCAATGGATTACTAGGATAGGATTTCATTTAGAGAACCCATCACTCTCAGGTGCCATGCCTCGGAATTTGCAGTACTCAATGGTTTTGAGAACTAGTGTTTTGCTCTGTTTGAAGAAATGCAACATTTGGATTAAAGGATCCAATTTATGAAACCATGCCTTGGGAGCAGATGGAAAATGTGGTCACATAGTCCATGCCTAAACAAGCTTGCAACATCTCACGTAACTAAAATTTTTTTCTTTGTTAGGTTTTTATGCCCTAAGGAGGAATTGACCAAGAGTCCTTGAAATGGTTTGGGATGTGACTTGCAACTAGGCATAAAATGAAAATCGAGACTCGGATTGAGGAATCGTCGACTTCGATGGATTACTAGGATAGGATTTCAGCTAGACCACCCCTCACTCCTGGGTGCCATGCCTTGGAATTTTCTTTACTCATTGATTTTGAGGACTAGTGTTTTGCTCAGTTTGAAGCAATGCAACATTTGGATTAAGGGAGCCAATTTATGAAATCGTCCCTCGAGAGCGGATGGATAATTTGGTCACATATTCCATGCCTAAAAACACTTTCATCATCTCACAGAACTCAAAAAAAATTCTCCATTAGTCTTTTATGCCCTAAGGGGGAATTGGCCAAGAGTCCCCGAAATTGTTTGGGATGTGACTTGCAAATGGGCATAAAACGAAAACCGAGACTTGGATTGATAGAGAAACCACTACAGAGAGTCTATGTAGTATAGTAGTTAGTTGATAGAGACATGTATAATTTATGAGGATGTTGTTTGGGAAACATTGAACATAAGTGGGGGAGGATGTCAGAATCCATGCACATATTAATCCTAGAGACAAAGATAGCGAGTGGAGAAACCACTTGAAAGAAAGAAGGAAAGATATATGTTCCATCAAAATGGGGATATGTTGAAGAGGCCGGGAGAGTGTCAGACCAAAGGAAAAAACTATTGATCTAAATGGAGGGGCTTCCCTCTTGCTTAAAAGAGAGGTGAGTTTCAAGCTAAGAGGGAGGTTTGGTGAGTTTAATGTGAGGACCTCACGATATATCAAGGCCTTGCGAGAACTCTAGCTCAACACCTTGGAGGCAAACCGAATGGTTTTATATTCCCACGTTCGCCTCCCATACTTGGATGAGTACGTGGTCGTATACCATGGATGCAAGAGGGTGGAATGTTGAACATGTTCATGATTGGATTCTAGTTTCCCTAAAAGTTAGTTTTGAGGCTTCATGTATTCCTATCCAAGAGGTTGGGAGAATGTTGGGAGAAAGAAGAGGAACCTCACTTATTTTCGAGAAAAGGGACACAACACTCCCTATTGTAGGGGAAGGCTAGTATAAGAAGTAGCATTTACTAGATGGAAGGGGGATACAAGTAGTCTTTGACCACTTCTAGAATGGGATCATCCTTTTTAAGCAGGACAAGGACTAAAATATCTTCAAGGGAATTTTATATATTTCCATCAAGGACATAGACAATTCTAATGTGGACAATTTTTCATGGAGGCATTTATCTCGGACCTCTTCATGAAAGATTGGGAATATATGGTGCATGTACAAATATGCGAGATGTGGGTTTATGATAATATTTTGAATTTTCCAATAACATTCTCCATTGACCTTGTGTAAACCATTCCATCTGGTGTTTGTTGCACTAAGTGTAAAGAATAATGTTGGAGAATTATAAGACGTAAGTTAGGTATAATCTATTTGTTACCTCTTTATTCCCTTTTATTTTAATGGTATCCATATTTTGTATTGACAAAATAAGGAATAAACCTGGAACTGATTCCATTACACACAAAATCAATCCTAAGGACAACTAAGGAGAAAAAACAACACACGCTAATTAATCTAGGAGTCAAGCATGCAAACAAACCTTCTCACAAAGAAGTGCTAGTTGGTGATGGAATCCAACATCGCAGAATCGATGTGCGAAGGGGTTGAGTTTCAACGGGTGGGAAATTTACGTTGACAATCTACTTAACGAACTAACGCCCTTGTGTAAGTTACCTCACCGAGCAGTGGGAAACCCTCCAAGGAGTCCGAGCGAGTCTAGCCAACATATATCCCATGTACAAAACCACGTTCCATGTGCTATCACCTTGTGTAGGAAGTCTAAAAGATTATGGTCTCTATGTTACCACCTACTATACCAAAGAAGAGGGGGGATAGTCGACATTCAACACCAAGACCAACAAAGAAGGGTTGATTACTCTGAGGTCCCCAATGTGACCTCGTGATTGACCCTTGTGTTAGGAGGGATTCCTAAAGTCAGTGATATAGCAATTGGATTTAATTCCCTATCTCAAGGCTTTATGTTTGTTTAGAATCTTTGGAAAGTTATTCTCAAAATCATATTCCAAAGCTCTACACCTAAGCTAAGATGGGTTTGAAGAGCCCTATAAAATTTTCTAGATAAATTTTAATTAGCGCTTGATTTTAGGTTGTTGTTACTCAAAGGAGTGGTCGTGAAACTGATGGCATTTTGACTCGACTCTTTAAACTATGCAAGAGGAAAATGAAATGCAATAATTTCAACTTCTATGAAAACTAGCTATGGGAAGGAGCAAGAGGTTTTAAGCATAGAAATAATTTCTTGATAGATTACAATGTGTGCAGTACTGCTAATGACAAAAAGTATGAGCTAATTATCCAGATAAATGGAAGTAAAATGACCCAAATTTTAAAAATACCATGCAAATGTCATAGTTCACTTAGTACACCTATACAACATTGAATCAAATGTCATAATTTCTAACATAGTAAACATTTATGATTATAGAGACCACCATACACATCTTGGATACTCATAAGGATCATGGAGGCTTCACCTTGTTGACCAATATCTTATCACGTAATTCATTAATAAAGGGGCATTTTTAATTATGAACCCACAAGTTGTGAATATATGTTGTGCGTAAAACACTGAAAATAACAATGTAATAAAGAAAAAATGATACAAATCCTTGTTTCATAAGAGGAATGTCAAATAAGGATTTCAAAGTTTTGTGAGAGCACAACATTCAAGCAAAGGTGAAAGTGAGAGGAGACAGGAGGTGAGAGGATACCACACTAGGGTTGAACTAGTGAAGGAAAGAGAGGTGTGAGGAAACAACTATTATGAGGGAGGGTGAAATTTGGAAATGCTAGCCTACAACTAGTGAGGGCATTAGAGGTGGAATTATCATGAGGTGACATGAATGAAGACATGAAGTGATGATGTTAAAAGGAACCATCAAAAGAATTGATCATGGTGAGGTGATATTATCAATATTTTGAAAAGGAACCATTGAAGGCACTAATATTAATTGTAAGGTGACATTAGTGAGGGCATGTGCCATTGATTCTAGCTGAAAGGCACTGTTGAAGGAATGAGGTGAATATATTAGCATGACGATGGAAAAGGAAACATCATTTTCTTATGGATATGGTGAACATAGGTGTAGTGCATAGCTTCAACATCTTCACTCCTTCAAAAACATGTTGTTGCACCTTGGTATAGATGATGAAGCCTTGTTTCCTCAAATTCTCTCTTAATATTTGGTTAAGTTATTTAGTTAAGTATGAGAATCTTGGAATAAATAATCTATAGAAATTAACCAATCCCCCCAAAAATGAAGTTTTGTGATATTATTTAGCTCACAAATCATAAATGTGTGCATTCATATTTAGGAAATGTAGTGGGTATGTGTGGACTTGTTTAGACCTCGGTCTTCATAAATGCCAATGACTTAGTCTTCATAAAAAACATGGGTTTGTTGATGAATATTGGGTTGGATATGTGGACAAGAAAATATCCACAAGTGAAAATGTATTTTATTTGTTCCAATGATTACTGAGGTTGATGAGTAAGAAACAAACCATCATTGCCTCTTATAGTTCAAAGGCACTCTATGTTGCTGCAACAAATTTATCAAAGATGTATTTTGGTTATTGAGATTATGAAACGATATTGCTATCAACTAGGCTAGTTTAGAAATTGAATGTGATAGACACAACACCATTGTGATATCCAAAGCACCATTGAAATTTCAATTTTTAGAAATAGAGAAATATAGGGTTTGGAAGGTAGTATCCCAGGTTTCAATATTTTGTGGTTTTGGAGTGCTAGGATATCAGTTCAAAATAAATTTGGGAATCACACAGAGCTATCAAACCCCCTCGAGAGGGAGAGAACCACACATAATCTTAAACGAAATGAAAATACCACTTAATGGCATTCTCAACCATTTTTAGCATTTTTAGCAGCAATTATAGGATCAGAGACATTACCCTTTTTAGAGTTTGGATGGATGGGGATCCTCTACCTCCGTCGATGTCCAAATGGAAGATGCGACCCAACCCTGAATAGCTCCACTCCTGCACGGGTTTGGCTAGATAGGGCACGTTTCTTTGCCTCTGTCAATATCTCCACTCCTACACGTGGAATTTTGCTGGCTATGGATACTCTCGTGCGCCTAGGGTTGTTGTCTCCACTCTTGCGTGTGGTTTAATGGCTGCTCTTTGTGGTTGCTGGCGTGAATGGAATGGGTGTGGGGTACTTTGGATGCTCTCTGTGGTTGTTGTAGTCATGAATGGAATGGGCGCTAGGTGAATAGAATGGGCATGGGGATGAATGTTGTGTTATGAGTTTTGAATTTTGTTTTTTTGTTTTTTTTTTAATAATGTTTTTTTATTATTTGTTTTTAATTTAATTAATATATATTATATAATATATATTGTTTTTTGTTTTTGTTTTTGTTTTGTTATTATTTGTATTTAATTAAATTAATATATATTATATAATATAAATTATTACCCCAAGCCAATACAATATAAATTATTTATCCCATTCCCATTAATGAGGTATTAAACCACCACGCATATTCCCTATGAAGGGGGCCTTTGGCCTTTGAGTAGGTTATGGGTGTCATTTGTGAGGTTTTGTGCTCTAGGGATGGGTTTGAGGGCCTTAACCATGGTTGGGAGAGGAAATAGAAGGCCTAAATAACTTAAGTGAAGCTTTTAGGGCTTTGCACCATGAATGATACCCTGAACCACCACACAGGCCCTCTAAAGGGAATATTTGGCCTCTAATAGTGATATGCACACCCTTAGGATGCTTTCCAAACTAGGGATGGGTCTCAGGGCCTTGATCATCATTTGAGGAGGAAAACAAGGTTCTTAAGCCCTGAATGAATCTTGTAGGGCTCAGGGGCCATGAATAGGCCTCAAATGCCCGCATGATTCCTCTAATGGAGATATTTGGAATCTTATTGGGATATCGGCATCATTAAAGATATTTTACACCCACGAGATGGGTCTAGGGACCTTGACCATGGTGAATAAAGGAAAACAAATACCTTAGCATATAAATGAAACTTCCACATCTCAAGGGCCATAAACAAGGCCTCAAACCACTACATAGGGCCTTTAGAGGTGATATTTGGCATCAAAGTGGCATATGGAGTACACCATTATGAGATTTTGTGCACTAAGGATGGGTCTCATGGATTTGACCATGTTCATGGGAGAAAAATAAGTGCCTTAGTCCTMAATGAATCTTATAGGGTTTSAGGGTCRTGAGMAAGTCCTTAAACCAYCACAAAGGGMMTCTACGAGGAATATTTTCYCTTTGAGTAAGATATTATAGCCATTAATTGCACAACAAGGGTGGGTCTTAAGGAAATGAATGTTCAAGGGAGGAAATTTAAATATTTATACCATAAATGAAACTTATTTGGCTCATGGGCCATGAACAGGCCTGAAACCATGAGACAATGCCTCTAAAGGATATATTTGTCCTTTAAGTGGAATATGGGAGTCAATATGATGTTTTGTGTAGTAGGGATAGATCTCAAGGCCTTAACCATTGTTAAGGGATGAAAATTAGGGCCTTGGGAGGTAAATGATGCTCGTAAGAACATGGGTTATGATGAGGATACAAATGAGGCCTCAAACCATATGTGGGCCCTCTAGAGTTAATCTTTGTCCTCTAAGTGGGATATGGGTGTCATTGTGACGTTTTTAGCACTAAGGATGGGATTTGACCATGGTGGGGGAGAAACAAAGGGCCTAAGGCCATAAATTAATATTATAGGGTTCATGGGCCATGATTGAGGATTTGAACCACCACACATGTCCTCTTGATGGAATCTTTGACCTTTGAGTGGGATATTGGTGCCACGAGGAGGTTTTGAGCACTGGGGATGGGATTTGAGACCTTGAGCATGAATGAGGTATAAAAACAAGTGATTTATACTCTAAATGGAGCTAGTGGGGAAAATGGGCCATATATGAGACCTATAACCACCACACAAACAATCTAGAAGGAATATATGACCCTCATAGTGGGATTATACATGATCCAACATGGAATTTTTTGCAATACGCATGATGGGTCTTGGGGCCTTAACCATGGTTAACTGAGGAAATCAAAAGATGTTTTCCCTAAATGAAGATTCTAGGGCTCTAACATATTACAAACATATCAAACCATTATAGGAGACCTTTGGCCTACAAGTGGGATATGGGCATCATTGAGAGGTATTATGCACTAGAATAGATTTCATGTCTTTGGTCATTATTGAGGGAGTAGAAAAAAGGCCTTATACCCAAAATGAAAGTCTCAAATGACCACAAGACCCACTATAAGGAGTCTTTCACCTTTGAATAACATATGGGTGCTTTAGGAGGTTTTGTTCACCAAGGACGTGTCTTCAAGATTTGATAATGGTTGGAGGAAGAAGTTAAAGGTCTTGGACTCCAAATGATGCTTTTTGGTTCAAAGGACATGATTAAGGCCTTAAACCACCACAAAGGGCCTCTACAAGGAATATTTTCCCATTGAGTAAGATATTATAGCCATTAATTGCACAACAAGGTTGGGTCTTAAGTAAATGAATGTTCAAGGGAGAAAATTTAAATATTTAGACCATAAATGAAACTTATTTGGCTCATGGGCCATGAACAAGGCCCAAAACCATGAGACAATGCCTCTAAAGGATATCTTTGGCCTTCAAGTCGAATATGGGATTCAATATGATTTTTTTGTAGTAGGGATAGATCTCAAGGCCTTAACCATTGTTAAGGGATGAAAATTAGGGCCTTGGGAGGTAAATGATGCTCGTAAGAACATGGGTTATGATGAGGATACAAATGAGGCCTCAAACCATCTGTGGGCCCTCTAGAGTGAATTTTTGTCCTCTAAGTGGGATATGGGTGTCATTATGACTTTTTTAGCACTAGGGATGGGATTTGACCATGGTAGGGGAGAAACAAAGGGCCTAAGGCCATAAATTAATCTTATAGGGTTCATGGGCCATGATTGAGGATTTGAAACACCACACATGTACTCTTGATGGAATATTTGACCTTTGAGTGGGATATTGGTGCCATGGGGAGGTTTTGAGCACTGGGGATGGGATTTGATACCTGGAGCATGAATGAGGGAGAAAAATAAGTGATTTATGCTCTAAATGGAGCTAGTGGGGAAAATGGGCCATATATGAGACCTAGAACCACCACAAAAACAATCTAGAGGGAATATATGCCCCCCATAGTGGGATTATATGTGATCCAACATGAAATTTTGTGCAGTACTCATGATGGATCTTGGGGCCTTAACCATGGTTAAAAGAGGAAATCAAAGATGTTTTCCCTAAATGAATATTCTAGGGATCTAATATATTACAAACGTATCAAACCACCTCTAGGAGGCCTTCAAAGGAGACCTTTGGCCTTCAATTGGGATATGGGCATCATTGAGAGGTCTTATGCACTAGGAATGGATCTCATGGCTTTGATAATTATTGAGGGAGTATAAAAGAGGCTTTACACCAAAAAATAAAGTCTCAAATAACCAAAAGAACTACTACAAGGAGTATTTCTCCTTTGAACAACATATGGGTGCTTTAGGAGGTTTTGTGCACCAAGGATGAGTCTTCAAGATTTGATAATGGTTGGAGGAAGAAGTTAAAGTTCTTGGACTCCAAATGATTCTTTTTGGTTCAAAGGACATGTATAAGGCCTTAAATCACCACAAAGGGCCTCTAAATGGATTTTTTGTTCTTTGAGTAGGATATGGTCGCTATCATGAGGTTTTGCGCAATAATAATGGATTTTAGGGACTTTTCCATGGTTAGGGGAGGAAAATAAGGGTCGTAGGCTCTAAATAAAATTCCCAAGGCTCATGGGCTATAAATGATGCCTTAGACCACTACACAAGTCCTCTAGAGAGGATATTTGGCCTCTAAGTGGATATGGATGCAATAAGGATGGGTCTCTAGTACTTTACCATTTTAAGAGAGGAAATCAAGAGTCTTATACTCTAAATGAAACTTTTAGGACTTATGAGACAAGCTTCAAACTCCCACATAAATCCTTTAGATGAGATGTAGATATAAACACCATTAAATTTGCTTGCCTAACAAAACTATATAAAAACTATTCATATAATTTAACAAAACTATATAAAAACTACTTAATATGATTTTTATAATGTCAAGATTTAAATTCCATGTTAGTTTAACATGGGAGCTTCTCCTCTCAGTAAATTATGAACCTCTTCTCCATATATTTTGACTTATTTGTTGGTTCATTTATCCACTTATTTTCTGTAAAGAATAACTTTGTCATCAAATACTATACCATAGCAACTAGTGGTGGTCAACAAGTTTCAACAACTTTTTATTTTAATTTAAGTAGGATTCCAATGTATCTTAATGGGAGACGCACTTGCCCCGAATATAATTGAAAGGCCATTCACTTGCCCATAATATAATTGAAAGGCCATTCACTTTCCCAGAATATAATTGAAAGGCCATTCACTTATTCATAGTGTCTAACATCATCATAGACATTGTACTTTGGGGGCACTTGAAGAGTCATGTGCAACCATTGAAACAATAAACACAACCATATCCATGGCTTATCAGTGTATTTTTTAAATGGGCGATTGGAGATTTTGAAGTAATTTAAGGAAGGTTTACATACTAATTAAAATTATTTTATTTAATAATTGGTTCTTCATCTTGATGATGACCTTATATCATGATTTTCTAATTGGAAATATGCTTATATGTTTTGAAAGGAGAGGGAGTAAATCCTCATAGATTCAAGGACATGAAACATATATAAATTTTTAGAAAGTCTAATTGATATAGATATATGAAGAAAAAAACCTAAGAGTAAGTGTTTGTAGTTTTTATAGGATCTAAATCCTTATTGATTTTCCAATGCACATATGGCAAGGAGTTTGAAGCAAAGTTGAAGTCTATATGTAGTCCAAGTAGGAGGAACCTGCACTCTACTAACAAAGGTGCCAACAACATATCATATCTTATTTCATATCTTTGTAGTTGTTTTTTCACATTAAATTAATACATGAAGATCTCTCTTCTTCCCCTCGAAAACTGTGTTGCAATTTACTTGAGTATTGATAGTATGATTTCAGGAGGAATTAACCACCTAATGTTAGTTAATATTAGTTAGTTACAAGTTTTCTTGTTTCATTGATATTAGATGATTTTATTGGTTTGAGGAAGGTTGTGTATTTCTATTGTGCATATTTTTAGAGAAGCTTGGAGTATTTAGGACCTTATCCAGACAAATTGCAAGAGAGTCAATACTCGAAACAAGGGATTTTGTAGAAGGGATTGGTGATAAAAATCCAAGGACAATGTTTAGGATAATGCTTCGACATAAAGGTACTAGAATGGCCAATCCCCCTTCTCCAACATTTGAACCCTATTGATACTATTGAAAGTTGGTTAAGGTCATTGGTAACAATAATTAGGGTTTTACAGATGTACAAAACCTGTAAACCCCACAAAGAAGCCCATAATTAATTCAAATTTATTATTTTTTACAATTTTTGGAAGACACCCATGCCTTTCTTAAAGGAAAAATGTAGGTACCTACACACTGCCCAAAGGAAGAGCACACATATGAGGAAAAAATCAATTTAGCATATGTTTCATGTGGAACAAAGATAGGAAATGGATACTATCTTGGACAACAAGGCATCCATCGTTACAGATGACCAAATAAAGCTATAACATCCCAGAACTGACCACCCCTCCATGGAATTGCAACATACAAATGAGAATTGAATATTTTCCTATGTGGTATAGGGATAAAGGATTTTGGTCCTAAAGATATTTACTCTCATAGATTAGAATCCCTTGTGGTAGCTCCAATACACAAAATTCATATCAATTTTTCACACAATTAATCAAATTTTTAGCATATTCATTATCAATTCAAAGATAGATGATGAATGCAACATTTCATTTTTTGTTTTTTTATGATTGATGCTACAATTTTTAGAAGTTATATAATAAGTGACCACTAAAATGAACGTTGTATTGAAATATTAAGTGATCATAGCTTTCAACATTATGGTTTAAGTGAGGTAACTACTTTAAGTAAATCAATATTGACTTTCCACAATGGTGTAGACCCTGAAACCCTCAGGCCGAAGTCCACTCAGGATCGTTCTAATACCCCCCTTGAGTCAAAATGACTCTTTTGTTTCTCGCTGGAATGTCCAACGAATCCACAGGTCCTTTGTAAAACTCGCCCGATGTGGATTAAATCCAGGCGCGAGCCTTACCCTTTTCACATGGCTACAAATCCAGTCCTTACACAGGCATCTTTCGCCACTTCACAACTCACGAGTCAAAGACCCTCAACTTCCTTTTCTCTATCCTCTGATACCCGAGATCACGAGACAGGTATAACTCCTTCTTGTTAGCGCCCTTCACGTGTGACTGTTGGCTAGGGATTAGTACTTAGCACCTCTCGTAAATTGTGAGTTGAAACGTTGATCTCTCGTGCTCTTCTTTTACGAAACCCCGAGATATGCTAGTCAGTGATGGGTTGAACCCTAGATGTGCAGGCGTACGCCACCTGTCATCCTTGTGGTCCCCACCTGACAGATGTGCTATGCTTTCACACGTGTCTTCGGTTCTCGCCACTTCGTAACTTCAGTGGCCAAAAGTGACTCCTTCCAAGTCTCGAACTCCCGATGTGTGATAACTCCATGGAGTTCTTGATCCAACGGTTCTCTCGTTCCAGGATCCAACAACTTAGATCTCCTCTCTACTCGGTTATTCGCACGACCAAAGGATTTGGTCCACCCTTCAAACTTATGAAACCCTGAATTTAGGAATCGATCCAACACCCTGCCTGAACATGATCAATGGTCCTCGCAACTTCACAAGTTCTCTACAGAGAACTTGGACCGTTCGATCCTTCCCTCAAGAATCTTTGTGAAATGAACCAACATTCTTTCACCTGAACTTGACTTCCTGCCAAGCAACTCCACTTCCCTCCCTTTGAGTATTTCAAAGGCACTAACCCTCCTGAGCTTTCTTTACAATCTCGAGTCTCTAAAAATACTCCTACACGCACTCCTTGTGACAATCCTTCAAATACTTCTAAGTATTTGATTCTTTATTCGACTCTGTCAACTCTCTGCAACAACAATCCTTCAATTCTCAATCTCAATTGATAAGTTCTAAGTATTCAACCATCCTGCGCACCCCTTGCACAAATCCTATATGTCACCTGCACTTCTGTTGAACTGAGAAAAATGTTATCTCTCCTGAGCTTTCAGATATAAACTTTGAACCTTCATCAACGCACTCCTTGCGAACGTTTCACTACACTCATTGTAGGAACTTCTCTCACTCAGGAAGAGAAACAATTGAAACTCATTCTCTCTCTCTCTCTCTCTCTCAAAATTCAAACACTTAACATGAAATCATACATACATAGCATAACAAAAAATGCATGATAGAGAGAATAAAACAACCATAAGCAGATCAATTAGCATGTATACACATAAAGCATCATAACACCATGAATCTGAATCAAAGCTTCATATATTAATTCAGAACTTATGTACATGGGTTCTTCTCTACAACTCTCTACTACAACTCTCTATGCTCTATGCTAATGTGCTTAATGATAATGATAATGATAATGTTACAATGATACAAAGATGAGGGTGTCTATAGTCCATTTTCCCTCCTACCTCCTAAAACTGTCAAATCTACATTCAAATCTACCTACTTTCATAAATAGACTTAAATGCCTTTTACTCTGATAGATGAGAGAAATCACTCATGATCTGTTTACAATACTATTACATAAATGCAAATATTCCTCTTAACTCATTACATTAATGTCCATGCATTTATGTTCAAATACATTGCAAAACATTTTAAAACATGTTGGCGCTTGTCCCAGCTATCTTCTACCTTCATGTTCGCGTAGTTGCTGACTCACGATGCTCCTGCATCATACTCCCTCGCTTGAAAATTTTCATGAACTCCTGCTCATAATTTCTTGCACGATGTGTCCATGCTTATGAATTTCTTCTTCATCCTCCCAGCTGACATCTTCAACTGGATGTCCCTTCCACTTGACCAAGTATTCAAAATACTCTTTCCTCCTTGTTTTCCTACTGACTCTCTTGTCAATCATACTTTCCATTTGTGGATTTTCAGCAACAGGCATTTGTTTGGTCCACTGAACCTCTGTCTGTTCATCCTCTACTCCTACTTCTTCATCCTTGTAAGGGTACAAATACACAACATTGAATATCGGTGAAATTCTGATCCCATTGGGTAATTCAATCTCATAAGCGTTTGCCCCAAATTTCTTCACGAACTTGCATGGTCCAATATTATTCATCTTCAATTTGTTATATGTTCCCCTTGGGAACCTTTCTTTCCTCAGATGTGAAATAATCAGATCACCGACTTCAAACTGAAGTTCTCACCTATGTTGATCTGCTCTGCACTTGTATTCTTGACTTGAATTCTGCAATCGCTCCTTAACTTGGCTGTGAAGCTCCTTCATTGCTTCTGCAAAATCCTCTGCACTAGCACTCCTGAATTCAGCTTGTTCTGAACCTTTCAATTCAAAAACTCCCCTTGGCTGCATTCCATATACAATTTGGAATGGAATTTTCCCTGTTCTTCTGTTGAACGAGTCATTGTAAGCAAATTCTGCCTGTGGCAGAATGTGATCCCACTAACTGTGATGTTCAGTCACTAGTCTCCTCAGAAAATCTCCCAAGTTTATGTTCACAACTTATGTCTACCCATCCATTTGAGGATGATATGCTGAGCTAAATGACAAACTTGTCCCCATCTTCTTCCATAAATTCCTCCAGAAATGTCCCACGAACTTGGTATCCCGATATGAAACTATACTTCTTGGCAAACCATGAAGTCTGACGACTTCCTTGAAAAATAGGTTTGCAATATGAGTTGCGTCACTGGTTTTCTAGCATGGTATGAAATGTGCCATATTTGAAAATATGTCTACCACTACAAAGATTGAATCAAATATTCTTTGCGTCCTTGGCATCCCTAATACAAAATCCATGCTCACTGCATCCCACGGCCTCTCAGGTATGGGTAATGGCTGGTATAACCCTGTGTTCTGCCTTTTTCCTTTCATGTGCTAGCAAATTCTGCATCTGTCCATGAATCTCTTAACATCTGTCCTCATTCTTGGCCAGAAATATGTGCCACTAAACTTTGAGAACGTTTTTTCATGACCGAAATGTCCGACCAATCCTCCACTGTGTTTTTCTTTCAGCAGATTCTCCCTCATGGAGCATTTTGGAATACATAACTGATTTCCCCTGAATAATAATCCATTCTGGATCATGTATTCAGTCCATTGGCTTCTGTCCCTGAGAACTGGATTCTCAGATGCCTCATATGCCTCTTTAAAATCTGGATCATCTCTGTACATTTCTCTAAGGTTATCGAAACCCAAAGTTTTGACTCTGAATTCCTGCATAAGCAAACATTTCCTGCTAAAAGCGTCAACAACCTTGTTAGAAGTTCCAAAAATATGATTAGTTACAAAAGTAAAATTCTTCATGAATTCAACCCATTTTGCATGCTTCTGGTTCAATTTATCCTGTTGAGTCACGAATTGCAAAGCGTGATTATCGTTGTACAAAACAAACTCCTTAGGAACCAAACAATGTCTCCACTTCTTCAATGCTTGTATGACCACGTAAAATTCCTTGTCATATGTAGAGTACTTAACCTTCACCTCATTCAATTTCTCACTGAAGTATGCGACCGACCTGTCATCTTGGCTCAAGACCGCTCCAATTGCAAACCCACTTGCGTCACACTTGACCTGAAACGTCTTGCTAAAATTTGGCAACACCAGAATTGGTTGTTCTATGATCTTCTTCTTTAGAAGATTGAAACTTTTCTCTGCTTCCTCTATCCAATGAAAAGATTTGTGTCTTTTCTTCACCATGTCCATCATCGGTGCACTAATTCCACTGAAATTTCGAATGAATTTTCTGTAGAAACTAGCCAATCCATGGAAACTTTGAACTTCAAATACATTCCTTGACGATGACCAATTCTTAATCACATCTACCTTATCCAGATCCATCTTCATCTCATTTACAGAGATAACAAAACCCAAATAAATGAGTTTTGTCCACATAAATGACAATTTCTTCATGTTTATTAGCAGCTTCTCTTGCTATAGTCTTCTCATCACTGTAGCTAAATGCTTCAAGTGTTCAACTTCTATCTTGCTAAAAATTAGTATATTGTCAAGATATACGATTACAAATTTCCCTATGAAATCCTTTAGGACTTCATTCATCAATCTCATGAAAGTACTAGGTGCATTTGTTAAGCCAAATGGAATAACAAACCATTCATACAACCCTTCATTCATCTTGAATGTTGTCTTCCATTCATCACCTTATCTCATACGAATTTGATGGTATCCGCTTTTCAAATCAATCTTTGAAAAGAACTTTCCTCCACTCAAGAAATCCATCAAATCATCCATCCTAGGAAATGGAAATCTGTATCTAATGGTAATCTTGTTTATTTCTCTTGAGTTTGTACACATTCTCCAGACTCCATCTTTCTTTGGGCTGAGCACTATTGGAGCAGCACGTGGACTCAAGCATTCTCGAACCAATCCTTTGTCCATTAAATCCTAGACTTGTCTCTTGACTTCTTCATTATCTTGTGGTGTCAATATGTACACTTCTTTGTTTGGTAAACTAGCTCCAGGTATAATATCAATGTGATAAATTATGCTCCTAATCGGTGGCAATGAACAAGGCAGTCCATCCACTACTATATCAACAAATTCTTCTAGCAACTTCTGGATTTCCTCTGGTAAATCATCCACTCTTGTACTGGTCAAAACAATTCTAGGATTCCTGACCACAATGAATTGTGTATCTTCCTTCTTCTTAACCTCCTTAAGAAGTTCGGCCTTCCCACTCATGAGAAGTACAGTGTTTCTCACCTCTGGTTTCATTTCTTTATCCTTAATCGGAAGCAACATGTGAGTTCTCCCATTCTTCTCCAGGGTGTATGTGTTCTTTCTCCCATCATGAATCACATTTCTGTCATATTTCCATGGTCTACCCAGCAATAGATGACATAAATCCATGGGAATGACATCACATAGTATTACATCATTATATCCACCTATTTTAAATTTAACTAAACATTGTTTAGTGACATTTACCTGATGTCCTTTTTGTAGCCATGAAACTCTGTATGGGCTTGGATGTTCAATAATCTCCAGCTCCATCTTTTCTACCATCTCTGTAGAACCGAGATTGTCTGTGCTACCACTATCCATGATGACTTTGCATACCTTGTATTTGGTCTTGCAAGCAGTCCAAAAAAGTCTGTTTTTTTGGGTTGGGTTCTCTGCCTCCTTCTCTGGCATTAAGAGAACTTTCCTCATCATCAAGGATCTTCCGCCCTCGGCATCTTCTGCCTCAAAATTCCATCTTTATGCTTTGACAATGTGGGTCTCACCACCTTCTTTCTTTCTATCTGGAAATTCATAGGATTTGTGTCCATTTTTCCCACAGGTAAAACATTTCACTTCACCTCCTCGGCCTCTTCCTCTTCCTATGGTATGAGGAAAAGTGTTTCCAGCAGCATATTTCCTTCCCTGTGAGCTCCCTCCTCTCTCAGTTTGAGTTTGAGGTTTCTTCCCCTCTTCTTTGGATTTCTGAGTCCTATCTTGGGCAACTGCTTTGCCTCTGGCTTGGCTTCTACCTCAGCCTCTCTGACCTTGATTTCGTCTTAGCTTCTCTTCAGCTTTCAGAGCCATCTAATAAGCATCCTCCACACTCTGAAGGATCATCATGCTCATCTCATCTTGAATGAAATATCTCAGACCATTCATTTACCTATCAACCTTTTCATCATCGCTTTCCCGATGACTTGCTCTGATGTTTATCTTGTAGAACTCTTCAGTGTATTCTTTCACTGACATCAACTTCTGTCTCAAATTCTGCATCCTCCGAAATAGAGTGATTTGATAATCCTTGGGTATGAATTTTGCTTTCATTTTTGCAACCATTCTATCCCAAATCTTGATTTTATGATTTCCTTTGCAGCGTCTGTCAGCCTGAAGTTCATCCCACCATAATTCTGCATGTCCTTTAAGTCTTGTGAGAGCATGCTTGACCTTTTTGTCTTCCTCGACATCCTCATAGTCAAAATACTTATCCAGAGCTCTAATCCAGTCTAGAAGCTCTTCAACATCCAGGTTTCCTTCATATACTGGAATGTCCATTTTTTCTCTGGCACCTATCCTCGCAACTGCCCTAAATAGGCATTCATCCATAGTATCTTCGGCTGCAATTGCTTCTTCATGTCCAACTTCATTTTCAATTTCATCCTTGCTGATATCCCCAATGTCGACTGTGCACCTCTTTTTTGTCTCCATGGCATCAAGTCTAGCACATAATTCATGCATTTCTCTTTCCCTTGCCGGATCAGGTACTTTCCTGTCTCTTCTTCTTGACATTTCTCTTTCCTCTGCTGGATCAGGTAATTGCCTGTCTCTTCTTCTCGACGGCATGGTTGTAAATCCTTTCTCTTTCTATGCTATAGAAAGCAAATAAATCTTTCTCTTCTTCTCGCTTTCTCTGCCTGAAATATACAAACAGAGTCAAGCTATGATACCACTTTGGTGTAGACCCCCGAACCCTCGGGATGAAGTCCACTCAGGATTGTTCTAATACCCCCCTTGAGCCGAAGCGAATCTTTTGTTTATTGATGGAATATCCAACGAATCCACAAGTCCATTGTAAAAATCACCTGATGTGGATTAACTCCAGGTGTGAGCCTTACCCTTTTCACACGGATACAAATCTAGTCCTTACACAGGCATCTTTCACCACTTCGCAACTCGCAAGTCAAAGACCCTCAACTTCCTTTTCTCTATCCTCTGATACTCAAGATCACGAGATGGGTATAACTCCTTCTTTTCAGCGCCCTTCACGCGTGACTATCGGCTAGGGATTAGTACTTAGCACCTCTCGCAACCCATGATATGAAGCGTCGAACTCTCATTCTCTTCTTATACAAAACCCATAGATATGCTAGTCAGCAATGGGTTGACCCCTAGATGTGCGGGAATATGCCACCTGTCACCTTTGTGGTCCCCACCTGACAGATGTGCTATGATTTCACACGTTTCTTCGATTCTCACCACTTCATAAATTAGGTGGACAAAAGTGACTCCTTCCAAGCCCTGAACTCCTGATAAGAGATAACTCCACGGAGTTCTTGATCCAACGGTTCTCTCATTCCCAGATCCAACGGCTTAGATCTTCTCGCTGCTCGGCTATTAGTGTGACCAAAGGATTTGGTCTGCTCTCCAAACTTACGAAACCCCTAATTAGGGAATTGATCCAACACCCTTCCTGAACATGATCAATGTTCCTCGCAACTTCGTGAGTTCTCTATAGAGAACTTGGACCATTCGATCCTTCCCTCAAGAATCTCTGTGAAATGAACCAACGTTCTTCTGCTTGAACTTGATTTCCTGCCAATCAACTCCACTTGCCTCCCTTTGAGTATTTCAAAGGAACTAACCCTCTTGAGATTTCTCTTCAACCTCAAGTCTCTAAAAATACTCCTACACGCACTCCTTGAGGCAATCCTTCAAATACTTCTAAGTATTTGATTCTTTTTCGACTCTGTGCACTCTCTGCAACAACAGTCCTTCAACTTTCAACCTCAATTGATAAGTTCTAAGTCTTCAACCATCCTGCGCACCCCTTGCATGGCTCCTATACTCCACCTGCACTTATGTTGAATTGAGAACAACATTATCTCTCCTGAGCTTTCAGAGATAAACTCTGAACCTTTGTCAACGCACTCCTTGCGGACTTTTCACTACACTCCTTGCAGGAACTTCTCTCACTCAGGAAGAGAAACAATTGAAACTCATTCTCTCTCTCTCTCAAACTTCAAACACTTAACATAAAATCATACATACATAGCATAACAACAAATTCATGACAGAGAGAATAAAACAACCATAAGCAGATCAATTAGCATGTATACACAGAAAGCATCATAACACCATGAATCTGAATCAAAGTTTCATATATTAATTTAGAACTTCTGTACATGGGTTCTTCTCTACAAATCTCTACTACAACTCTCTATACTCTATGCTAATGTGCTTAATGATAATAATAATGATAATGTTACAATGATATAAATATGAGGGTGTCTATAGTCTGTTTTCCCTCCTACCTCCTAAAACTGTCAAATCTACATTCAAATCTACATACTTTCATAAATAGACTTAAATGCCTTTTACTTTGACAGATGAGAGAAATCGCTCATGATATATTTACAATACTATTAGATAATGAAAATATGCCTCTTAACTCATTACATTAATGTCCACACACTTATGTTCAAATACATTCCAAAACATTTTAAAACGTCTCGGCGCTTGTCCCAGCTGTCTTCCGCCTTCATGTTCACGTAGTTGCTGACTCACAATGCTCTTGCATCACACAACAAAATTCATAATAAGGTTCGACCTTTTTTAAGAACATTCTATATTGTATGATTTATGGAAGTTTTCATTGGTCACTACAAACAACAATGAACACAATATTGGAAACAAGGAAAGTTGTTTTATTGATAATTTAACTTGTTTTAAAGAAATCTTAAAATCGGTTGTAGAAGCTTGCAACCACTTTGAAGCACTTCTTTGAAATTTAGAGATCAATATTATTTTCAATAAGAACGATACGTAGATAAATGTTCAAGATTCAATATTCCTTTAAAAAAAGAAGAGAAAAGATAATGTATTTGACTTTGTTATGTACATGATTTCAACATGAACATTGAACATCATGTGAAATATGAAAGAATTTGTATGTGGATACTTCACCTATATAATAGAATGATATATATATTTATTATTATTATTTTTAAAGAGACTGAACATTATATTATACATAAGTGGTTCACTATCAAATTTGGGTCATTTTGCAACAACTATTTCGACGTTGTTGTGACCTTATGTCGTGGATATTGCAATGAATCTTGAGTGTCCAAAATGTCGCTTCACATGAACTACTAGATCAACTTGAAATTAAAATTTGATACTTTTCAAGCTAGCTGGACCTTGAGTCAAATACAAATATGAAATTTGGAATCATTAACATATCTACTAAAACATATGAAAAATAGGGTTTATGGTTTACATGATGATATGATGATGGAAGAAAGTGGGTGTGTGAGTGAAATTTAAGTCCAAAAACCCTCCCATATCGTTAAGGCATGTGAATAGTCTATCCATGTCAAATTTCCATGCATACAGAAACAGTTTGAAAAAATTTCAACGTTGGCCCCATTCACATGTCACTGTTTCCCGCCTCTAGTATTTTTATGGTGTCGATTGAGAAATCAACGAAAAAAGAGCGATTTTTCATCACAACTATGAAATAGATACATTGTATATACATTAATGTAGAACCTGAAATAAAAATGAAGAAAGAGTGATGAAAATTTAAAACTTGCATCAACCAAATTGTGTACTTTGAAAGAAAATTAGGGTTTATGGTTTACATGATGAATTGATGATGGAAGAAAGTGGGTGTGTGAGTCAAATTTGAGTCCAGAAACCCTCCCATATAGTTAAGGCATGTGAATAGTCTATCCATGTCAAATTTCAGTGCATACAAAAATAATTTGAAAAAATTTCAATGTTAGCCCCATTCACAGGTCACTGTTGCTAGTTTCTAGTCCTAATACAATTTCCGTTCCTTGTTCCTTGTAACATTTGTTCGACATTACACACGTCCTCACATATAGTACTACAAGGGAGTATTTTTATGGCGTTGATTAGGAAATCAGCGAAAAAGAGGGATTTTTCATCACAACTATGACACAAATACATTGTATATACATTAATGTAGAACCTGAAAGAAAAATGAAGAAATATTGAGGAAAAATTAAAACTTGCATCAACCAATTTATGCACTTTGAAAGAAAATTAGGGTTTATGGTTTACATGATGAATTGATGATGGAAGAAAGTGGGTGTGTGAGTCAAATTTGAGCCCATAAACCCTCCCATATTGTTAAGGCATGCAAATAGTTTATCCATGACAAATTTTAGTGCATACATAAACAATTTGAAAAAATTTCAAAGTTGGCCACATTCATAGGTCATTGTTGCCCATGTCTAGTCCTGGTACAGTTTATGTTCCTTGTTCCTTGTTCCTTGTTGTTTGTTCCTTGTTCCTCATTCATTGACCATGGTGTAGTCCCCAAGATCCATTATTTTTGTACAAAACATTAATGGCATAAAATGTCCCACACAAAGACCAAATATCTGCTACATAAGTCTTTTGTCTTTTTTCAAGGACTATGTAACGAATCTCAATTCTAAGAAGATTCAAATAGGACCTAAGAACCTTATGTTATTTCCTTAACCATGGGTGACATAAAACTATCATTCAATAGTCAAATTGTTACATTTCATTGTCATGCATCATGTGTATTGACGGCTTGAGCCACCACAAAGGAAACATACAAATAATATTTGTATTATGAACAAGATATGGTACTATCCGTTTTGAGGTTTGGCATAGAGATTGTTCATATAGAATACACTACATTGCACCATATTATAATCCCTACACTCCTTTCAAACCATGTAAAACCATTCAAAGACACATTCTTGTGACAAATTATCTATACTATCGATGAACTTTTTTCGTCGATAGTATAGCTAATTCATCGCAAGATTATTTACATTTATCTCTCTTGTGACGATATCAAATGATGCTTGGATTCATTTCATATTTGGTTTATCAACTTGAAATTAAAATTTGATGCTTTGCAAGCTAGTTGTACCTTGAGTCAAATACAAATATGAAATTTGGAGTCATTAACATATCTACTAGAACATATGAAAAATAGGGTTTATGGTTTACGTGATGATATGATGATGGAATAAAGTGGATGTGTGAGTGAAATTTGAGTCCATAAACCCTCCCATATCATTAAGGCTTGCTAATAGTCTATCCATGTCAAATTTCAATGCATACAGAAACAATTTGAAAGCATTTCAACGTTGGCCCCATTCACATGTCATTGTTGCCCGCCTCTAGTATTTTTATGGTGTTGATTAATAAATCAACGAAAAAGAGGAATTTTTCATCAAAAATATGACATAGATACATTGTATATACATTAATGTAGAACCTGAAAGAAAAATGAAGAAATACTGAGGAAAAATTAGAACTTGCGTCAACCAAATTGTGTACTTTGAAAGAAAATTAGGGTTTATGGTTTCCATGATGAATTGATGATGGAAGAAAGTGGGTGTGTGAGTAAAATTTGAGTCCATAAACAATCCCATATAGTTAAGGCATGCGAACAATATATGCATGACAAATTTCAGTGCATAAGAAACAGTTTGAAAAAATTTAAACTTTGGCCCCATTCACAGGTCACTGTTGCCGGTGTCTAGTCCTAGTT
This sequence comes from Picea mariana, assembly GCA_032191745.1. Taxonomy (NCBI): domain Eukaryota; kingdom Viridiplantae; phylum Streptophyta; class Pinopsida; order Pinales; family Pinaceae; genus Picea; species Picea mariana. The sequence continues at coordinate 212,688 of JASDQU010738181.1, forward strand.
CAATTTCCATTCCTTGTTACTTGTTCCTCATTCCTTGACCACAATGTAGTCCCCAAGATCCATTATTTTTGTACAAAACATACTAATGGCATGAAATGTCCCACACAAAGACCAAATATCTGCTACATAAGTCTTTTGTCTTTTTTCAAGGACTATGTAACGAATCTCAATTCTAAGAAGATTCAAATAGGACCTAAGAACCTTATGTTATTTACTTAACCATGGGTGACATAAAACTATCATTCAATAGTAAAATTATTACATTTCATTTTCATTCATCATGTGTATTGAGGGCATGAGCTACCACAAAGGAAACATACAAAGAATATTTGTCTTATGACCAAGATATGGTACTATCCATTTTGAGGTTTGGAATAGGGATTGTCCATACAGACTACACTACATTGTACCATATTATAATCCATACACTCTATGAAAACCATGTAACACCATTCAAAGACACATTCTTGCAATGTATTAGCTATACTATCGACGAACTTTTTTCTTCGATAGTATAGCTAATTCGTCGCAAGATTATTTACATTCGTCTCTCTTGCGAAAATATCAAATAATGCTTGGATTCATTTAATATTTGGTTTATCAACTTGAAATTAAAATTTGATACTTTGCAATCTAGTTGTACCTTGATTCAAATGCAAATATGAAATTTGGAATCATTAACACATCTACTATAACATATGAAAAATAGGGTTTATGGTTTACATGATGATACGATGATGGAATAAAGTGGTTGTGTGAGTGAACTTTGAGTCCAAAAACCATACCATATAGTTAAGGCATGTGAATAGTATATCCATGTCAAATTTCAATGCATATAGAACTTGTTTGAAAAAATTTCAACGTTGGCCCCATTCACATGTCACATTAATGGATATTTCATCACAAATATGACATAGATACATTGTATATACATTAATGTATAACTTGAAAGAAAAATGAAGAAATATTGAGGAAAACTCAAAACTTGCGTCAACCAAATTGTGTATTTTGAAAGAAAATTAGGGTTTATGGTTTACATGATGAATTAACGATGGAAGAAACTAGGTGTGTGATTCAAATTTGAGTCCCAAAATCCTCCCATATCATTAAGGCATGATAATATTCTATCCATGACAAATTTCAATGCATACAAAAACTGTTTGAAAAAAATTCAACGTTGGCCCCATTCACAAGTCACTATTGCTGGTGTCTAGTCCCAGTTCAATTTTCATTCCTTGTTCCTTGTTCCTCATTCCTTTACCATGGTGTAGTCCCAAAGATCCATTATTTTTGTACAAAACATACTAATGGCATAAAATGTCCCACACAAAGACCAAATATCCGCTACATAAGTCTTTTGTCTTTTTTCAAGGACTATGCAATGAATCTCAATTCTAAGAAGATTCAAATAGGACCTAAGAACCTTATGTTCTTTCCTTAAACATAGGTGACATAATACTATAATTAAATAGTCAAATTGTTACATTTCATTTTCATGCATCATGTGTACTGAGGGCTTGAGCGACCACAAAGGAAACATACAAAGAATATTTGTCTTATGACCAAGAGATGGTACTATCCATTTTGAGGTTTTGCATAGAATTTGTTCATATAGACTACACTACATTGCACCATATTTTAATCCCTACACTCCTTGCAAACCATGTAACATCATTCAAAGACACATTCTTGCGATGAATTAGCTATACTATCGACGAACTTTTTTACTTTTATAGCTAATTCGTCGCAAGTTTATTTACATTTGTCTCTCTTGCGACGATATCAAATGATGCTTGGATTCATTTCATATTTGGTTTATCAACTTGAAATTAAGATTTGATACTTTGCAAGCTAGTTGGACCTTGAGTCAAATAGAAATATGAAATTTGGAATCATTAACATATCTAGTAGAACATATGAAAAATAGGGTTTATGGTTTACATGATGATATGATGATGGAAGAAAGTGGGTGTGTGAGTGAAATTTGAGTCCAGAAACCCTCCCATATCATTAAAGCATGGGAATAGTCTATCCATGTCAAATTTCAATGTATACAAAAACAATTTGAAAAAATTTCAATGTTGGCCCCATTCACATGTCACTGTTGCCCGCCTCTAGTATTTTTATGGTGTTGATTAAGAAATCAACGAAAAAGAGGGATTTTTCATCATAACAATAACACAAATAATTTTTTTATAAATTAATGTAGAACCTTAAATAAAATGAAGAAAGACTCATGAAAACTTAAAACTTGCGTCAACCAAATTGTGTACTTTGAAAGAAAATTAGGGTTTATGATTTACATGATGAATTGATGATGGAAGAAAGTGGGTGTGTGAGTCAAATTTAAGTCCAGAAACCCTCCCATATCGTTAAGTCATTGGAATATTCTATCCATGAAAAAATTCAGTGCATATAGAAACTGTTTGAAAAAATTTCAACGTTGGCCCCATTCATAGGTCACTGTTGTCGATGTCTAGTCCTAGTTCAATTTTTGTTCCTTGTTCCTTGTTCCTAGTTCCTTGACCATATTTTAGTCCCCAAGATCCATTATTTTTTTACAAACCATACTAATGACATAAAATATCTCACACAAAGACCAAATATCCGCTACATAAGTCTTTTGTCTTTTTTCAAGGACTATGTAACGAATATCAATTCTAAGAAGATTCAAATAGGACCTAAGAACTTATGTTATTTCCTTAACCATGGCTGACATAATACTATAATTAAATATTCAAATTGTTACATTTCATTGTCATGCATCATATGTACTGAGGGCTTGAGCCACCACAAAGGAAACATACAAAGAATATTTGTCTTATGACTAAGATATGGTACTATCCATTTTGAGGTTTGGCATAGAGATTGTTAATATAGAATACACTACATTGCACCATATTATAATCCCTACACTCCTTGCAAACCATGTAACACCATTCAAAGACACATTCTTGTGACGAATTAGCTATACTATCGATGAACGTTTTTCATCGATAGTATAGCTAATTCGTCCCAAGATTATTTACATTCATCTCTCTTGCGACGATATCAAATGATGCTTGGATTCATTTCATATTTGGTTTATCAAATTGTGATTAAAATTTGATACTTGGCAAGCTAGATGGACCTTGAGTCAAATACAAATATGAAATTTGGAATCATTAACATATCTACTAGAACATATGAAAAATAGAGTTTATGCTTTATATGACGATATGATGATGGAAGAAAGTGGGTGTGTGAGTGAAATTTGAGTCCAGAAACCCTCCCATATCATTAAGGCATGCGAATAGTCTATCCATTTCAATTTCAATGCATACAAACATAGTTTGAAAAAAAATCAACGTTGGCCCCATTCACATGTCACGGTTGCCCACCTCTAGTATTTTTATGGTGTTGATTAAGAAATCAACGAAAAAGAGGGATTTTTCATCAAAAATATGACACAAATACATTATATACATTAATGTAGAACCTGAAAGAAAAATGAAGAAAGACTGATGAAAACTTAAAACTCACGTCAACCAAATTTTTTACTTTAAAATAAAATTAGGGTTTATGGTTTACATGATGAATTGATGATGGAAGAAAGTGCGTGTGTGAGTCAAATTTGAGTCCAGAAACCCTCCCATATCGTTAAGGAATGCGAATAGTCTATCCATGAAAAATGTCAAGGTTGGCCCCATTCACATGTCACTATTGCCGGTGTCTAGTCCTAGTTTAATTTTCGTTCCTTGTTCCTTGTTCCTCGTTCCTTGTTCCTTGTTACTTTTTCCTCATTCCTTGACCATGGTGTAGTCCCCAAGATCCATTATTTTTGTACAAAACATATTGATGGCATAAAATGTCCCACACAAAGACCAAATATCCACTACATAAGTCTTTTGTCTTTTTTCAAGGACTATGTAACATATCTCAATTCTAAAAAGATTCAAATAGGACATAAGAACCTTATGTTATTTCCTTAACCATGGGTGACATAGCATTATCATTCAATAGTCAAATTATTACATTTCATTGTCATGCATCATGTGTACTAAGGGCTTGAGCCACCACAAAGGAAACATACAAAGAATACTTGTCTTATGACCAAGATATGGTACTATCCATTTTGAGGTTTGTCATAGAGATTTTTAATATAGAATACACTAAATTTCACCATTTTATAATCCCTACACTCCTTTCAAGCCATGTAACACCATTCAAAAACACATTCTTACGACGAATTAGCTATATTATCTCCAAAAAAAATTCGTCGATAGTATAGCTAATTCCTCGCAAGATTATTTACATTTGTCTCTCTTGCGACGATATCAAATGATGATTGGATTCATTTCATATTTGGTTTATAAACTTGAAATTAAAATTTGATACTTTGCAAGCTAGATGGACCTTGAGTCAAATACAAATATGAAATTTGGAATCATTAACATATCTACTAGAACATATGAAAAATAGGGTTTATGGTTTACATGATGATATGATGATGGAAGAAAGTGGGTGTGTGAGTGAAATTTGAGTCAATAAATCCTCCCATATTTTTAAGGAATGTGAATAGTCTATCCATGTAAAAATTTTAATGCATATAGAAACAGTTTGAAAAAATTTCAACGTTGGCCCCATTCACAAGTCACTGTTTCCCACCTCTAGTATTTTTATGGTGTTGATTAAGAAATCAATGAAAAAGAGGGATTTTTCATCAAAAATATTACAAAAATAAATTGTATATACATTAATTTAGAACCTAAAAGAAAAATGAAGAATGACTGACGAAAACCTAAAACTTGTGTCAACCAAATTGTGTACTTTGAAAGAAAATTAGGGTTTATGGTTTACATGATGAATTGATGATGGAATAAAGTGGGTGTGTGAGTCAAATTTGAGTCCATAAACCCTCCCATATAGTTAAAGAATGAGAATAGTCTATCTATGAAAAATTTAAGTGCATACAGAAACTGTTTGAAAAAATTGCAATGTTGGCCCCATTCACAGGTCAATGTTGTCGGTGTCTAGTCCTAGCTCAATTTTCATTCCTTGATCCTTGTTCCTTATTACTTGTTCCTCATTCATTTACCATGGTGTAGTCTCCAAGATCCATTATTTTTGTACAAAGCATACTAATGGAATAAAATGTCCCACACAAAGACCAAATATTCGCTACATAAGTCTTTTGTCTTTTTTCAAGGACCATGTAACGAATATCAATTATAAGAAGATTCAAATAGGACCTAAGAACCTTATGTTATTTACTTAACCATGGGTGAAATAAAACTATCATTCAATAGTCAAATTGTTACGTTTCATTGTCATGCATCATGTGTACTGAGGGCTTGAGCCACCACAAAGGAAACATACAAAGAATATTTGTCTTATGACCAAGATATGGTACTATCCATTTTGAGGTTTGGAATAGAGATTGCTGATATATAATACACTACATTGCACCATATTATAATCCCTACACTCCTTGCAAACCATGTAACACCATTCAAAGACACATTCTTGCGACGAATTAGCTATACTATCGACGAACGTTTTTCATCGATAGTATAGCTAATTCGTCGCAAGATTATTTACATTTGTATCTCTTGAGACGATATCAAATGATGCTTGGATTAATTTAATATTTGGTTTATCAACTTGAAATTAAAATTTGATACTTGTCAAGCAAGTTGGACCTTGAGTCAAATACAAATATCAAATTTGGAATCATTAACATATCTACTAGAACATATGAAAAATAAGGTTTATGGTTTACATGATGATATGATGATGGAAGAAAGTGGGTGTGTGAGTGAAATTTGAGTCCATAAACCCTCCCATATCGTTAATTCATGCAAATAGTCTATCCATGTCAAATTTCAATGCATACAGAAATAGTTTGAAAAAATTTCAACGTTGGGCCCATTCACATGTCATTATTGCCTGCCTCTAGTATTTTTATGGTGTTGATTAAGAAATCAATGAAAAAGAGGAATTTTTCATCAAAAATATGACACAGATACATTGTATATACATTAATGTAGAACCTGAAAGAAAAATGAAGAAATACTGACGAAAACTTAAAACTTGCGTCAACCAAATTGTGTACTTTGAAAGAAAATTAGGGTTTATGGTTTACATGATGATTGATGATGGAATAAAGTGGGTGTGTGAGTAAAATTTGAGTCCTAAAACCTTCCCATATCGTTAAGGCATGCAAATAGTCTATCCATGACAAATTTTAGTGCATACAGAAACTGTTTGAAAAAAATTCAATGTTGGCCCCATTCACAGGTCACTGTTGTCGGTGTCTAGTCCTTGTTCAATTCTCGTTCCTTGTTCCTTGTAAAATTCATTTGAAATTACACACGTCCCTACATCTAGTACTGTAAGAGAGTATTTGTATGGCGTTGATTAAGAAATCAATGAAAAAAGAGGGATTTTTCATCACAACTATGACACAGATACATTGTATATACATTAATGTAGAACCTGAAAGAAAAATGAAGAAAGAGTTATGCAAACTTAATACTTGCGTCAACCAAATTGTGTACTTTGAAAGAAAATTAAGGTTTCAACAAAAAATCTATAGAAATGAGGAACACATTCATCAAAACTTGGTTGATGCAATACTGTGACAACAATATTGATGAAATCTTATACGATCATGATGGTATAAAAATGAAAGATATTCTCTTGGTTTCAAGAATAATTTTTACTCTACTGAACAAGGCCAACCACGTGAATTTGGAAGCTCATATGGCCCCTCCCCTCCCCCTCACAACACTCTCAATTGATCCCCAAAACCCAATCTATAAAATAGAAAATAATCGAAAGCAACGTTCTATTAAGATTCATGCATAGAAACTACAAAAACAAAAATTAATGAACGTACATGAAATTATGTGTTTCTAAATGATATTTTTAGTCTACCACGTACTTTAGTATATTGGAAACTATTTAAGATTTCACATAATAATTAAACAACATGTAACATAGGGTATAAAAACGTCGCATAAAACTTAAAAACATGTAATTAACACATGACATTATAAGTAAATTATTTTAAGAGAATAATTCATACAAATTAAAATATTATATAGTCATGTACCTAATCCAACCTCAACATCTATGTAATCATCCTTATTTTGTATATTGATCTTCTTCATCGAAATCGACATATGTATCATCATCCAGTTCATAAACGGTGTTGAAAGGATTGATGATATCATCATTTTCATCAATGTCATTTTTTAGCATATTTTCATCGACATCATCATCAAGAATTGAAATATTGTCTCCTACGCCTAGATCATGATCTTCTTCATATTCTTCATCTGTCGACCCTGCATGATCTTCTAAATCTATCTGATCTGTCGAATTATCTTCTTGATCTTCAATATCATCTTCTTCCTGTAAATGAGTATACTTAATTGGCCGTCCTCTTGGATCATATCTAACAACAAATTACCAATCCCTCTCACCTGGAACATTTGAGTATAAGACCTGTTCACATTGGCTTGGAAAAACATATCGATCATGTCCTCTTTCAAACAACGTTATTTTAATCATTGGAAATTCATTGGCATGTTGAATAACAGTTCTTTCCTCATCGCGTTCATGCATTCGTAACCTATACCATTTGACATCGAACAGAACTAATTTGAAGGATTTAAAGTCACACTCAAGTATATCGTTTAAATACCCATAGTATCTATTTTCAGATTCTTGAGGATGTATGTCACTCCTAGAGGAAACATTAGTGACCTGGAATACTGCAGTTATCCCACTATTAGAATTTTTCCTGGTTTCATCCAATTGTTTGATGTGAAATTATGACCATTGCACCACATAGCCTTGTGGTGTTTCAACTAAAATATGCCATATATGTAAAAGATACATTGTCAATTAATAAATTAAAATATATATTTATATAACTTCGAAAGTATTTGAAAAATACAGTACACATGTAGTCACATTAATATAATATAAAACAACTGAATAAAATGGGTGAATTTTCTTACCTATCCATCTTTCAAACCATATGCTAAATCAATTTTCCTTTGTGTAACATTGGCATCTCCATTACGACGAGCTTCTCTAACCAATTCAGACATTCGTTGCCATGATAACCTACCTCCATTATGTTGTTTACATCTTTCAATCCATACATGTTGGNAATAACTGCAGAGTAAATAAGCAATGAACAAATGAAAAATCATACACATAAACAGTACACCAGTGTTTTACGTGGAAACCCAAATCGGGAGAAAACCACAGAATGATTTTTCTTATATGTCTTGAAGAATTACATTTATTGGAAGCACCAACTTCCTTTGTTTTCCAGCTGCAACTCGAAGGAGGCTCCAACCCCCTAGTTTCTCAGGCTACAACCTGAGGGAAGCTCCAACTCCCCAATTCTCTGGCTACAACTAGAAGGAGGCTACAACCCCCTATGTTCTTCGGCTACAACTAGAAGGTGGCTACAACCACCTATCCATGCCTCATCCTGCCACCCTGAAGTAGAAGTAGAATGATGGAACCACTGTCACACTATCACTGTGAGATATACCGCTGTAAACCTATACCAATAAATATGAACCATGCATCAACCATGCATCAACCTGTAATCAACCTGTACCATAAACAAGTGCATCAACCATGCACTAAACTGTAATCAACCTATACCATAAACAAGTTCATCAACCATGCACCAACCTATAATCAACCTGTACCATAAACAATTGCATCAACCATGCACCGACCTGTAATCAACCTGTACCATAAACAAGTGCATCAACCATGCACAATCCTGTAATCAACTTGTACCATAAATAAGTGCATCCAACCATGTACCAAGTATGTACCAATAATGTGTCAACTACTCATCAACTATGACTCATCAATATGTACCAACATCATCAACTATACACCTCATGTATGTGCCAACTCAT
>JASDQU010738182.1:0-10289 GCA_032191745.1 Picea mariana
GTCTGAAATAGGAGCTGATTTCTATTAGTCAAAAAGTCATAAGTCCAGTACATACTAGATCACAGTCACTTTATCAAAAATATTACAGTTTCTTGGGAGCCTTTCTCCACCATCCGAACCCATTAAAGCAATTCATATATCTATTTATAACAAGAAAGGGAGGCAACAGTTGGAGGTACGACCTGGCCTCTTTTCCTTAAAAATATCATAACATTTATTTATTCTAACAACTAAGATATTCAGTTCCTATTTTTCCATGTGTCTCTTTGCAGCTTGTAGTTGTCCCTTGCACACCAACTACTACTTCTGTCATTTATTCCATTATTAACTTATCCAAAACTGTTGGCTTAGTCTTCCTAGATCCTTGTTGTTTGCTGGCTAATCCCTTGGGTAGAAATTCTATGTAGCGCCCCATAGAATGGAACAAGGAGAGAAGGTAGCGCCTGTGGGTAGCGCCCCTGTGTTCATGTCTGCAACTACATTTGTCCTCTATTGAAAAATTGAGTAGCACCTGTGTGTGAACCTTCTCTCTGTAAGATATTATGCAGTGCCTATGGGTAGTGAATGTGTAACAATTCTGCATTCTGTAAAATATTACGCAACACCACCTACGCTGCGTCTTCATAAGGGTTTGGGTAGCTATGCCAAAATGTAGCGTCTTTGACTCCTGAACGTGTGTAGAGGTGTTTGTGTCCTTCCATGATGAAAAATCAATTTACTTAGGTTCTTTTACCACTGAGTGAAACTAGTACTTGGAAAAATTTCCAAAATTCATATAGCTAAACACCTAGAAGCCTGTATAGGTGGAAAAACTTAATATGTGCATATCAGTTAGCCTTCCCAAGAAGGAACAACTTTCAAAAATGGGGTTTACCACTACCAGCTACTTTGTCATTTTAACACTTAGCCTCACACTCTTCCTGGTGGAAAGAGTGTCTTCAACTAAATCAGTAGACTTCTTCTTCTTAGCACTGGTAGGCTTCTTCAGTATAGTTATGCTCTCCTTAGTTACTAGTTTTTCATCTTCAATGGCAGCCTCAACCAACACCTATAAATTCTTTTGGGTTACTTAATCTTGGAAATGCTTCAGTTCTGCCTTTAGCTTCCTATTCTGAGCCTAGAAACCCATGTTTTGTCTATAAAGATTCTTTAGCTATTTACGAATAGGTAGAGACTTTCTCACTGCGAACCTTGCCAAGTCCAGGGTATGGTTGTAGCCAGTCATGAGCTCATTCATCTAAGCCAAGTGGACCATGTATTCTGCTTTGAGACAAGCTATTTCTCTCCTTGCATCCCTAAACTGCTTAATAAGTATTTTGTAGGTCTGGCTGCCAAGGGGGTTGGGGACATGTGCAGTCTCAGCAGGCTTCTTCTCGTCCTTTTCTTCCATCTTTACAGGAGTTTCCTTGCATGTTTCATCAGTCTTCTCAATAACTTTTCCTTTCTGCTTCTTCTCTTTCACAACAACCTTTTGTTTATTTTTCATAGGTTTTTTACAATCCTTCATAGGGATTTCATCTTCCCTCTCCAAAGGTCTTTTGGTACCTTTACCCTTGATTTTTTGTACAAAGGTTTCTTATAAAGGTTGTCCTTTGAAATCCTCCTTAGGAATTGATGACCTGTTGAATGGTCTTTTACCGTTGTTTTCAGCTGATGGAGGATGAGAGGGAAAGAGAAGCTTCTTCCCTTTTTTTGATGTCACCTTCGTAGAAGATGGAACTTCTTCTAACCCTGGTGGAGGTGGTGGTGAGAAATATCTGTGTGGGGAAGGACATACCTCCTCCTCAGCTTCTCTGACCTGCTTATTGATCTCTGAAACAGGGGCTCTGCCCTTTCTCTTCTTCCTGATCCTAGTACTGGTAGGTGATGAAGAGCCTGCAATTTTTGATTGGGGGGTAGGTGTTGGGTCTAGCTTAAAGTGAGAAGAGACAAAAAAATTATCCCTAGAGATCTCTTTCTTTCCCAAATCTTCAAAGACAAGCATCCTAATAAGTTCAGAGTGGAAAAGACTGGAGTCCACATCCTTAGATTTGGCTTGCACCCTATCTGCCATTTTACCTATACTTCTCAGCATGTAATATTGAATATTCATCTGAACCTTACTAGTAAAATGCAACAACAAACTTATGTGGTAATGGAACAGGGTGCTAAATCTCCCTTCACAACTAAAATAGATCTGTATGATTTTCAACATTCTGTCAAACTGGTCAATCAATTGATTCCTTGGCACACTCTTAGATAAATCATTGGCTTGGAATTTAGGCTTGAAAAGATCTTTAATGAAAGGTGAACTCAATACCATGGCCTTGAACCAATTTTCTCCTGAAATGGGAATCCTTGTTGCAGCTGAGATGGAGGTTTCAGTCACCTCAAATTTCAAATCTCCAACTCTGGTTTTCTTGCCATCAAAATTTAGTGCAAATTGTTTTTCTACTTCTGAGTGGCCTCTCTGCATGTTCTAGCAGAAAGAGAGGCATCCTGCTCTTCGAAACATTTCCCTTGCCATGGGTTCTGTGTCAAAAAGGTGCATGTCCATAGGTTCTTTTTAAACTATCTTGCCACCTTTGTGTGCTTTCTTTGACTGAGGGGTCTCCATGACTCATAAAGAGGGTTCTTAAGAGGCTGTAAGGGATGCTATTGACCAGAAAACTTCAATTTAATTCTCAAAAGCACAAGGATGGCCCTCCAAATTAACAGTGCTTAGAAATGAACTTGGCTATGAGAAATGGACTTTTAGGCTCATACAGGTTTCCAGAGTGTAGACTATGAGGAAGTAATTCTGAAATGACTCTTCGTATAGGATCAAAAGAGGTAAAGGATAATCAGAGAGGTTTGAACAATGCCTCTGTGTAGTGCAACACATACACAGAGGATGGGCTATTTTAGGTCTGTGACTTTCAAAGGCTATTACTAACCATAATAATTAAACTATGGATATGAGCGAAGATGTTTACAGGAATGCAGATATGGCTCCCATACCACCCTGCAATCTTAGCAAATTGAAACCCAGGCACAAATCTCCTATGAAAATTAATATGCGAAGGAGGTTGCACAGGATACCTATGAAGTTGACAACTGTTGAGATCCTCAGCATGAACTTAGGATGAGATTGAGGAAACTTCAGCCCTGAAATCTCTCACAAAATCGGATTTAGTGGAAAAGTGATCATCTAATCTGAACTGAAAAACTTACGCAGTGCATCACTGGAGAACTTTTCAAATTTAGAAACCATTACCAAGGATCATAAATGAAAGATATTTTGAAATCATTTCAACCGACTTCAGGCACTGAAAATAAGGGTTAAGGTATCAATCGTGGAAATCATGACTTGGAGTGGGTACATGATAATCATGAAAAGAACTACAGAAATGCCTGCTGAGTGGGCAATGTTCTCCAAATCAAAAAATGATTGGACAGGTGAGTGGGGATGATGCGGTATGCATGCGAGGTCATGAGTGATGACAGAGGTGTGTCACATTAGCCTGGTCATGGGAGGTATCAACCTAGGGATGAATCACGAGAGGGGACATAAAGAATAGACCATGAGCTCATAAGGGTTTAAGGACCAAAAATTGAATTGTGGATCAACACATGAATTATGACTCAAAGGTTTAGTCATCCTAAGGGGTCATATCATAAATAACATTTAATGGATTAGAAATTCATTTTAAAGAGAAAATAAGAATCTAAGGTTTTTTTAATTTTTCTCTTTTAACAAAAACAAACTAAGAGACCCAAGGCAACTTAGTTTGATAACACAAACATTACTATGGAGAAATATTATATATTCTATACACCAATACCTTTCTAATGGTGCAATAATCACCTCAATTAGAGTTCGTATGTGAACGTTATGCCTCATGCAAGTTGACCTACCATAATGATCACCATGGTGCGAGTGGATGCCAAGTCAGCCCCCATTATTTGAACATGCGGGGATAACCACATATTGGATTTTCAAGAACACTCTAGAAGGTCAAAAACTCATCACTAATTGGGGGTTGAGGAAGTCATTACCCTAACTCTAGATTGCCATTGGGCTACATTAAATATTGGGCCTCTAGGAGGACAAGGGGTTCCATCCTATGTTATTGTATTTGTTCCATAACATAGCAACACAAATGGGAGTGGGAAATTAGAGAGAATAATAGAGGGGGTTGATTTTCTATAGTATCCTAATAGGCCAAAGGTCTCAGGTAACTCCATAGAGAATGCATTCTCCTTTGTACTTGAATTATTTCCATACCAAATAAAAGAGAGAAGAGTATACTCACCTTCTAGTTGGGTTTTATCCCATAAGGGTTTTGCATATTTGTGCTACTTTGTGGATGGTGTGTGATCATATTTTACTTTTCTCTATTTTATGCATTTTATATATTTTGTGAATAAGTAGAAAATTAGTAACTAAATATTCTGTAATCTAAAGGAATTTAACCTTCACAATGCAGATTTCAGTTTTATTTATCAGATATGTTGTGATGAACTATTGTAGTGGAATATCCATGATAGTTTATAGATCATATTGGTATCAAATCTAGTTTTATTTTGCATATTTTTTGGAAGTTGAAGTATCCACGAATCATCTTAAAGATAAGTCGCGGAAGCCCTAGACATTGCAGACAAGTATGTTCATAACAGCCCTCGAGATCTAGTAGAAGAGAGATTTGAGAAGTTGGAAGCATAGGTCATTGATATCAACCGCAATATGAACATCCTCATTGTGGCTCTAGAAAGAAATATCATACCATTTGTATATGATGGATGGACTCACTCAGACATTAGATTAGAGGGGAAATCACGAGATTATGAAGACCTAGGAAAAGAGTCACATAAATGAACCAAGAAAGATCACCCAAGTTCAAGTGCCATTAACCCTTCACAGTCCCTATTCAATATGGAAGAAAAAGTGGACATAAATCTATACCAAGGTGATATCGATGCATTAAAATTGAATCATTGGTTGCATCAAATAGAATTTTATTTTAGCGTTCACCATATAGATGAAGAGAAAAACNGAGGGCCATGATTTAACCTGGTGGGAAATCCATATAGAAACATTTAGGATGGAGAATGATCCCCTATTAACTAGGTGGAAGGAATTCAAAACCCTCATCAAGTCCAAATTATATCCTATCAGGTATGTAGAGGACCAATGGATCTGGTGGCACTACTTTAAGTAGAGGCAGGGACAAAGTGTACATGAGTACACCACTTAGTTCAAAAATTTTGGAGAAATTTCTATTTTCTACACACTAGTTCAATGGGAGTTAACTCACTAGTTCTATTTTAGAATTTCTAATTTTATATCATCACTATTATGCATGCATTCCTAATTATAGGATGTCATTGCCTATGTGAGTGAATATCACTCACTCATTGAACATATCATAATATACATTGATTCTCATTCTTCATATTGTATCTCTCTTCCTTTTCTTGATAAGATTTTTTTGTGTATTCTTTATTTAGGTCTCTCATGCAAGTTTCCATGAAACACTAACATGGTATCAGAGCTGAGCTGCTTGGAGAAACCCAGACAAGCCAGAGAAGAGCGAAAGAGGATTTGAGTAAACCTAGTTTTCGCCATCATCGCAGCCTATCCCTATTGAAAGATATGACAGTTGGAATCGTCGCAGCCTATTCCTATATAAGGTTGTGATGATCTCACAATAGACACACTTTATCCTTCTCTAGGGTGCGAAAATTCAACATCATCGCACTATATCCTTCTTTAGGGTGCGACGATTCAGTTTCCCTAAAAAAAATGGTTTTCTGCAGTAAAATAGCCATATTGTGAAATTTGTGATCTGGATCGGGCTGCAACTTTGACCACAGAATTATAACATAGGGATTCTCATGCTCACCAAAAATATCCAAAACCCACATCATATTTTAGGATATATAGTTGTTGTATTATATTTATAACTACCATAGAACTGTCTATCATATCTCAGAATCCATGATCTGGGTTTTCAGGATCTTTTCAAACTCAATAGAAGGGATGGAGGAGATGCAACTTATTCAATCAAGTCTAGTGATAATAATCACATTATACAACTATTTTGAATGGAATCTGAAGGCCGCATTCCAACTCAAAAGAAAAGTACTGTATCATTTGACGATGGCTACAAAAACAGAACCTACATCAGCGTTTGAGAAGAACGAATGGGTGAATCGTAAGGATGAGACCATAGGACTACTTATTGAGTTAATATCCACTGATTTATGGTTTCGTGTTGCTAGATACAAGACTTCGAACGAGATCTAGACCACCTTGGAAGGACTGTTTGGAAATCATGATGAGATGAGAGGTCATATGCTTGAGGTAGAGTTGAATACCTTAGACTCTAAAAGTTTTGATAATATTCAAGATTTTTTTACTAAATTTAAATCTTTGATTTTGAGCTTGGGTGAATGTGGTATTGACAAGTCTACACAAGAGAAACAACTTCTTCTTATTCTACATAAGAGAAACAACTTATTCTAACAATATCGGCCAATCTAGGACTAGAATACGTTGTATATGTCTCCAATTTCCATTATGGCAGATGTCTTTTGGGAGAAAAATGGAAAATTCCTATGATGGATCAGTTCATTGAGTATCTCACACAAGAGAAAACAAAACTCATACAAATGGGCCTCATGAAAGATCCCAAAGAACATGCACTCACCATGCACGATGGAAAAGGTTTATCCAATCAGAAATCAAATCAAAAATGAAAGGAGCTATTACATCCAGAGTCAAAGAAGGAGGGATATTCGAAACCCTTTAAGGATTCTTCAGGTTCCAAATATTCTTCAAACTCCAAAGGGAATAAGAAGAAGGGAAAGCAGTGCACATATTGAAATAAATTGAATCATGAAGAATCCACATGCATGAAGAAGCATATCGATCTTATGATACATGTACTTCAGAATAATAACATTGGAGACTTCATTCCTGAAGGAGCCAAGAAGAAGAAGGAAGAAGACCATGTGTATAAGAAAGGTAATAATAATTCTTTGGTTGCAATTAATTCCTCATATGATTCATGGATTATATATTATGGCGCATCCCATCATATGGAAGCTAAAGAGAAAGTTTTTACTTCTTTGAGTCCATGCTCAAGACCCCCTATTCTCATGGGGGATGATACTCCAGTAGCAGTAGCAGGAGAAGGGAGTGTGGAACTCCACAATGGAAGTTTTGAGAATGTTTTACATGTTCCAAATCTTTCTATGAATCTTCTCTCATTTTATCAAATCACTCAAATAGGTAAAAGGGTTGAATTTACATCAGATTCAATTATTGTACTTGACATGCATGCTAGTTCCATTATTGTAGTTGGTGAGGTAGATCACAAATCACGGTTATATAAGTTCACTAAGTTTACTGACTATGACTCCTCTTTTCTACCTACACATGTTAATGAGAGTATTAGAGTATGGCATGAGAGATTTGTTCATTTAAACTTTAGGTACATGCAGTGACTTTCCAAGCAAGGAATGGTCAAAGCCTTGCCAGACATACAATGTTTTGAAGGGGTTTGTGAAGGATGCATTCTTGGCAAGCATCCTGAAGAGAAGTTTGAAAAGGGGAACGAAAGGAGAGCCTCCTCTTCCTTAGAGCTTGTTCAAAGTGATCTTGTGGGTTTATTTCCACATTTGTCCATCAACAAAGAAAGGTATGTTCTTACATTTATTGATGATTACTCATGCTATACTTGGGTTTATTTTCTCAGGAAAAAGTCTGAAGTTTTTTAGCATCTCAAAGACTTCAAATCTCTAGTAGAGACATAAACTGGGAAAAAAATAAAGATCCTCCGTATAGACAATGGGGGGGAGTATATCAACAAATATGCTCAGAATCTTTGTCGTGAAGCTGGTATGTAGTTGCAGTACACAGTTCCATACACTCCACAACAGAATGGAGTTGTTGAAAGGAAGAACATGTATCTGAAGAAGATGACTAGCTGCATGTTGCATGTAATATCACTTCCTTACAAGCTTTGGGCTAAGGCACTTAACTATGTTTCTTACATACAAAACAGATCACCTCACAGATATGTTGAAGATGGGACACATTTTGAGGCTTGGACATGTGAAAAACGAGATGTCACACACTTTTGCATCTTTGGATATAAAGCATGGGCCCATATTCCTTATGAAAAGAGGAAAGTCTTAGATCCGCAGAGCACACCTTGCATCTTTGCAGGATATCTAGATGATGTGAAGGGGTACATATTGATCGATCCCTTTATAGACCGACTCATCATTGAGCACAATGTTCAGTTTGAGGACTCATTTTCATGCACCTCCAGTGAAACACGTAGAGACTCTTGTGCTTCCATCACTTCTAGACATCAGAGATGATGATTCCACACACTCAAATGCTACATATCCAGACAAATATTCATAGGGTTTTGTACATGTAGATGAGAAGGTAGTACAGCCAAATGAGGAGCCATCATCGAAGCTTCATAAAATGCCCAAGTGGGCACATTCCACACTTGAAGAAGTAGGAAACCTTGTAGGGGATCCATTGGATTTGAGGCAGACTCGATCTTATCATGTGTATCCTTCTCATGTACTTTCAACTTATGAACCAGTGATGCCCATGCATTTCTATATGGTTCAATCTTCATATCCACATACCTATACTGAGGCTATTGGAAATCCACTATGGGAAGCATCCATGCAGGAGGAGCATGACTCTCTCCTAGATAATAAGACTTGGGATCTGGTTCCACTTCCACCAAGGAAGAAACTTTTCATATGTAAATGGGTCTATAGGAGAAAGAGAGCAGCATATGGTCAGGTGAGAAGGTACAAGGTGAGATTAGTTTCAAAAGGATTTCAGTAGATTCATGGGATAGATTATGATGAGACCTTTGCTCCTGTAGAAAATATGGACTTCAATCGCTTGGATCTAGCCATTGCAACAACTAAAGGATGGGAAGTTCACCAGATGGATGTGAATCAAGGATGATTTTAGGGGTGAAATTTTGCTCATGGGCGAAATTAAGGGGCCTCCAAATTTTTGTTGGGCAAGTTTTTGTATTATAATGGATTTAAAAAAAAAAAAATTATTTGCCCATAGTTTATTTTAAAATAAAAAACGTATGTAGGTTTAGCCCCGGTTTTTAGGAGGGAGAGAGAAGAAAAACAAAATTTAGCCTGTGAAAATTGGAGCTTCAAGATTTCATTCGCCCAATTCCAGGAAATATGGGAGTTTCGGGTAGAAATTCGCCCTCCCATTTGGTTTAAATCAAGGTTTAAAGTTTAATTCGCCCCCAATTTCATAGTATGGGCATTTACCATATTTAATCTTCTGCTCACCCGATTTCCATAGAGCAAGGAGATTTATGGGAGCGATTTGTCCCTCCCATCCAATATAAATCATACAGAATCTACCAATATGTTCATTGGGTTTAATTTGAATCTTTTTGATGAATTTTCTCATCTCCAAAGGTTCTTGAGTGTCGGGCGGGTTAACACGATTAAGCTTGCAGTTTTTTAGGTTTCTCCTGAGGAACGTCAAACAGTGTGTTTCTTCTATTGTTGCAGCCTAGAATTGATTACGCAACAAGATCACCTTCGTCGACTATCTTGAGGTAATTAATTTTTATCCCTTTGTTGTTGCATTTGATGAAAATGGGAATTTTTTTGCAACACCACATCTTCCCATCATTTATTCAAATCCTCATATCACTTTGGAAATAAAGTCATTTGCAATATATCAATAGTTAAATTTCATGTGGAGGATATGATGTAGCTTCCAAATGGTTTATCAGAGCATTGTCTCTTAGCTACCATTTAATTACAAATATATCCTCCATTATATGTTCATTGTTTGTATAATTCTTATAATAAACTAACATTTTTAAGGGTTTTCTCTTTTTATGATTTATCGTGTATGTCAAACAAATGAGCAAATTTACAAAAGAATTAAAAAGAATGCAAAATCCAACAAGTCACTTGGCACATATCAGTTGGTAAACTTCATGTAGAGTTCTGAGGATACAATGTAGCATGTCACTTGGCATATACCATGTGCTTATTGATGGTTTATGTAAGGAAGGCAGGTTGGAGGAGGCTAAGAAGCTCTTCTATGAAATTCTTGGAAAAAAACATTTTTCCCGTCCTGTTCCAAGCCATACAATGGACCTCACCTCCACTAGAACTCTTGAATGGGACAATTTGGGTCATCAATGTGATAAAAACGAGGACAGGAAAAATGACGAATTGTTGTGTGTTGACAAAATAATATTGTGTACCTTTGAATCTGCAAGTAATGGAACTCTCAACCT
>JASDQU010738182.1:24028-45693 GCA_032191745.1 Picea mariana
TTTTAACTGTGTGAAACTGTCCCTAATGTTCCTCCTCCAACTGTGCCATCAGTGCAGAGCCTGAATCCAAAATTATTGAAACAAGACATGACATTGACCACTTTTAAAATGCCCAAAATAGTTTATGCAAGACTCTGAAATTGGTTGCTTCCATAGCATATTGAATCAATCTGATCGCTAATCAGCACTCATTAGGATGATATATTGCAACCTCTTATATTGCTGATATTTTGGGAATAGAGGATGCCACTTATATTGCGATAGATGATGCCACTTGTTTCTTGCTTTACTTAGGAGCCACTTATTTCTTGCTTTATTTAGGAGCAGGTATAGGTTATTTCTGTTTGCATTGAATTGTTGATAGTTGTAGCTGTAGAAACCTTATATTGTTCCTTATCATTGTTTATAGCATTTTGAATCATTTGTGAGAGAGCACTTCCATCAATGGGGCCATTATATTCTTGGTGCCTGCAATGCCTATATGATGGGTGCTCAAGTTGGATGTCTTTCAGGAGAGGCAATGATGGGAGTGCATGGCTGAATCTAAGTGACACATATTTCCAAGTAAACTTTTAAGGCCCAATTGTGAAGGTTCAGAAGGTGTCAACATTTCTTACAGTGCTCAGTTTGAATTTTGTTGAAAATGTTGGGTTAATCAATCAAGAATGGCATTGTCATTTCTTTGCATTTGCTGGGTTGTTGAATTTGGTTTTTGTTAAGCAACCAAAGTTTGTGGTTGTGGCTATGGGGACAATTGTGTTTGTGGGTATGGGGATGCCATTTTTGAAATTAGGGTTCATAGAGGTGAGTGGGTGGTTCATCACATAGATATGTATGTAAAAAGAAAACAAAACTAAATTCTCATTAAGGCAGGATCCCCTAAGATTTTACAAGGTTTTATAATTTAGTGAAAGATTCACCAATATTTTACAAGATTTTATAATTCAATGAAAGATTCGCCAATATTTTACAATATTTTATAATTCAGTGAAAGATTAGCCAATATTTTACAAGATTATATAATTGACTAAAAGATTTGCCAAAAAATTATATATACATTTTATATTATTGATAAAATAGCCTTCAATTTTTCCTATGTATCATGGGGATTCGCCCATTTATTATACATATAAATTTAGGGGGCGTTCTTAAAATCACCCCTGATGTGAATAATGTTTTTCTTCATGATGACCTTTCAGAGGATATCTACATGAATTAACCACAGGGGTTCATTCAAAACTCATATTTAGTATGCAAACTGAAGAAGTCTCTCTATGGCCTCAAGCAGGAACTTAGAACATGGTATGAAAAGATGGATTCTTACTTGATTTCACATGACTTTGTTAGATGTAAATATGATTCCAATGTTTACATGTTGAAGACTACTAACTCTGTGATGATTATAGTACTCTATGTTGATGATCTTTTGGTCACTGGTAGCTCTGCTTCATCCATTGCTTTGGTCAAATATATTTTGCATGACAGGTTCTCTATGACGTACATGGATCAACTACACTTATTTCTTGGTCTTGAGATTAGTCAAGATGCTTCTGACATAAAACTTTCTCATGCTAAGTATGTCAAGGATCTTCTAGATAGATTCCACATGATAGACTATAAGTCTCCACCTACACCCTTCTTATCTGGGATACTTGAGGATGGTGGGGATACACCATTAGTGGACAACACTTTGTATTGACATTTGGCGGGGAGTCTTTTGTATCTCACCCACAACCATCCATACATATCATATGAAATAGGAGCAGTTTACAGATACATGCAGAAACCCCATGATCTGCACTGGAAGGCTTCCAAGCGCATCCTCAGATATGTTGAGGGAACCATGAGTTACGGGATTCACTATGCATCTAGTTTTGCATTAGATCTCATAGGATTCACATATTCATATTGGGTTGGTGATATCACAAATCAAAATTCCACGTCTGGGTACACTATAAATTTTGGTTCAGGCCTAATTTGTTGGTCGAGTAAGAAGCAATCAAAAATTGCTTTATATTCTACATAGGCTGAGTATAGAGGAGTAGTCAACTGTGTCATTCAAACACTTTGGAATCAACACTTCCTTATCGAGCTTGGTATCCATTTTCACTATTCGACTATCATATGGTGTGACAATCAGAGTCCAATGAGATTGTGCAGAGATCTATTACAGTGGCAATGCACCAAACATATTGAGGTCCACATTCATTTAATTAGAGATTTAGTACATGACATGATCATTGATTTGTAGTTTTTTCCTTCCTCTGAATAGACTTCTGACATATTCACCAAGACCTTCACTGGGAAGAAGTTTCAGACTTTGCGAGATCGTCTTGCAGTGAAGAACACAATTTCCTAACAACTTCCTTTTCTTCTTTTGATGTATTGTCTTTTGAGGGTGGGTTTTGTTCCCATGTGGTTTTCCTTGTTTCCTCATTTTGTATTTAGTGTTCATTAGTTTCATTGTACATTAGTAACTAATATGGCCTAGTAGTCTGGACTCAATTTTTACTCCATAGTGATGTTCATGGGGGGTGTTGGAGAAATTTCTATTTTCAACATGCTAGTTCAGTGGGAGTTAACTGGCTAGTTCTATTTTAGACTTTCTAATTTTATATCATCACTATTATGCATGCATTCCTAATTATAGGATGTCATTTCCTATATGATTGAATATCACTCACTCATTTAACAAATCATTATATACATTTATTCTCATTCTTCATATTGTATCTCTCTTCCTTTTCTTGTTAAGCTTTGTTTGTGTATGCTTTAGCTATGTCTGATGTGTAGGTTTCCATGAAACACTAACAAAGAGGATGGCCATCATGGTGGGTATCTCTCCCAAGAACCTATATGTACTCCTCAATCATTTGTGGTTTTTACATAGTCATCTATGAAAGTAGTTGATTCTCTTCAAGCCAAGGATACTGGATGAGGCATGTGTATAGGCACAATACCTAGAAAACGTAGGCCAAAATAAAGGGAAACTAAGAAAATCCAAGCAAAAGGATCACGAGGAAGATTCCAAGGAGGGGAATAAGAAGTGGAAAGGGGGGAAAGATAAGAATACAACAACCACTACACATTAGTGAAAGGATCCCAACAACCATTGTAATCATTGCAACCTTGATGGACACACTCAGGAAAAGTGCTAGAAACTACATCCAGAGTTGAACTTGAAGAATCACAAAGTATCTCTAGCCATAGATTCGAACAATCACATTGAAAGTAGCTCTGATCTGGATGAAAATATTGTCTACACATATGTGTAGAAAAAGGTGAATCTAAGTAGCCTTCATCACCAGGAAGAGAAGGAGATGACCAAGCTCTTCCACATCAAGAAGCAAGTCAATAAGACCAACATATATGCTTTGTTTGACTCTGGTTCATAGGATAATATCATAGCAACAAATATGGTCAACAATATTTGATTGTATGTTCATGATCATCCTAGCCCCTATCCATTGGGTTGGGTAAACAAAGATGCATAGATCAAGGTAACAAAGTAGTGCAAGCTTAAAAAAAAATTAAGTGGTGATTTTGTAGATGGAGTAGAATTTGGCGTAGTACCACTAGATGTATGCAGAGTAGTGTTTGGAATCCCCTACATGTATCTAAGGGATTTTGTCTTCATGCGTAGATCCAAGCAGTACTGCCTCATCAAGGATGGAAAACACTTCATCATCAACACGCAGAAATAAAAATAAAAATTTCACTAGTAAGTGTCAATGAAGCTAAGAAATTGATCAGTTCTAAAAAGAAATATATTTTACTTTTACTATGGGAAAATCAGTCTGGTGAAGAGTCATTAAAAGTCAAGGAATCTTTTGAAAGGTGTAATAAGGAGAAAAAAATGAATTGGAGGATTTGCTAAATACAAGGGAGTATTCTAGGAGCCTAAAAGGATACCATATAAGAGGGAAGTGGAGCACAAAATCCAATTATTGCTAGACTCCCCCCTATCAAATATTGGTTTGTATAGATATCCTATTTTGGAATAAAATGAAGTAAATAAGTAGTTGAAACAATTTTTGGAGAAGGATGTGATTTGACCAAGTACCTCACCTTGTGGGTCACCCATAATAATTTTTCCCAAGAATGATGGGACTTGGAGAACATGTATCGATTACAGGGCATTGAACAAGATTATACTCAAGAAACGATACCCTCTTCCTATGATTGATGATTTGTTGGACTAACTGCAACATGTCAAGTTCTTCACTAAGTTTAATTTCAAATCATGATATCACTAGGTATGAGGCAAAGAAGAATATAACTGAAATTTTTCCTTCAATACAAGGCAATGTTTGTATGAGTGGTTGCTAATTCCATTGGGTTTATGTAATGCACTAGCTACATTTATGATATTGATGAATGATGTTTTATGTCCATATCTAGATTCATTTGTTATAATCTATTTGGATGATTGTTGACAAACAATTTCTTATTGTCTGTCAATTGGAAGAACGAGTCCGATCTGGGGTTGTCTAAATAACCCAAGCCGTTTGGTGTGACTCGCTCCGACGGGTTTAATGGATCTGTTGGCCAATCTAAAAGTCCTAAAAGAAAAGAATAAAAGAAAAAAGAGCAAACTAACAAATAACGACTTAGTGTATATATGTATATACGTATCTATATAACTATTTTAAATAATATTTACACAACATATCTATTTATCTAATTTATGTGCATGATGTACAAGTTGCGAGTTTTAATCTAAACCCATGAAAATATATGAAACGATGGTTGCTTTAACAAAATCAGATAAAGAAAGCACATAAACTATTTATTTATTTATATAATATTAAACAAAAAAAAATATACTATGAAACAGAAGTATGTGGATGGTCAAAGACAGACCATATATTAGAGTTTCGTAAACAAATAAACAACAAAAAGAAATGAACTAACCTATCAATGAGTTAATCGATGTGCATCCAACATATGTATAATTATGGAAAGTCCAACCAGTCTTTCCAAGAGATAAATCTACAATGAACCTTGAAACTATTCGGAATAAATGCAACACATTATATTGACTGTTGAATTTTAACGACAGAACGAAGAGATGCAAATAATCGTGGTGATCTTATGATTTACAAGCAATTACAGTGGGATAAATCTTATGGTAAGAATTTAGAGGGACAACCAGACACCTTCCCGGTGAATGACCAAGCTCTCAAAAGGTATTTCACCTAAAAAATCTCAGATACACCTTTTGTACATATTTTTCTGTTGTGGTTTCTTTTGCTTTCCATTTTCTTTTCCGGTTTGTTTTTATTTTTATTTTTTATTGGATTATTTTTTAGTCAAACATACCTGTATTACAGTTTAGTTCAGAAGGGGAGAACATAATGCTTCATCTTGTAACAACTATCAAGGACTTCCAGAGCATTAATTGTCATGTTTTTCTAAAACGTAGACTAGTTGAAGATGGTATTTTGTTTGAGAGTTGATTTTTGGTTTCAATTTGCATTTGAGGGAAAACACGACTATCATTAAAATCTCTTTACAATGTCCCTACTTTTAATAAATAAACTCAACGATGCCTCCCTATCCTCGAAAAATTAGTTTCATTAATGAACTATTTTCAGATCATAATGAAGGTTATCAAGCAAAAAAAAATTTAAAGGCTTGGAAAATAATAAGTTTTGTAAAAACTGGAATTTTCAGCGTCACCCTGCTCTGTTGAATGTCTTTAAAATTATATCAGACAATGAACAATTTCTCAAAATTTGTGGAAAGTGTTTGTAAACCCACTGGGACACTGAACAGGTCCGCTGGCAGTGGATAAATGCATGCATGATGCCAAGACAACTTCGTCGGGGTACTGAATAGGCCCACTGGCAGTGAAGTCATGTCAAGTTAAAGAAAATTCTCAGGCATAAATTTTGTTTTTGGTCATAAGCATCCTTCATTCTGATTTGAAATTTCTTGGATAGGATAAAGGCATTAGAGTGGCTTAATTGACATCACTGTCGAGGCTATGGATGCCTGCTGGAAGTAGTGGCCCTGTTAACAGTATTGGAGCCAATAACTTAAACATTGTGGCTTTCATTTGTTAATTCTATCACCAGATTTCATTTTTTTTTACGGAAGATATCTTAAGATGGACCACGTAATGATTGTCAAAGATGCTCAAATGTCTTTCAGTTTTTCTTTGATTTGAAACCATTCAAATATTTATAACCTGAACTCATTAGTGATACAGAGATAACTGCTTCTCCCAGCAAGTCGCCATTGTTGGCAGCCCAACATATTTTTAACTTTTTAAAGCATCAAATAATAATCTATGTAGCTGCCTACCTGGGGTCGTACATTTTTTGTTCTTCATAAGCAATTTTTGAAATTACAAATATGAGTTTTCGGTTATTTCTAGTGTTTTTGTTTTCATGCTTCGTTCATGACTGAAAGAATGAAAATGAAGCATTAAGACTTATGACTGTATTACCACTTTATTTAAAATTTTTATGAAAGGTAGATGGCTCCGCAGTTTTTGTTAATAAAGACTTTGTTTCCTCCTATCAAGCTCATCTTCTTTATTGACTCCTCAAATGTGAAGCATGCTTATGGATTGTTATTTGAATCAACAAGGGTCCTTTTAGTTTAAACCTTGATATATTTTTTGTGTCTCTTGGTCATGCGTTTCCTTGTTAATACATTTTGGTTTTTAAAATTTTTCCCTATCCTAAACTTTAGAAACCAAACCTACCTTGTTGCGAAATGATAAAGTTTTAATGCACCTGGTCGTGGCCTGTACCATGTGAGAGGTGGAAGTTCAACGATAGTAAGCCCATCACTTCAAGCTTAGTCTCTAGTTTTTCATGTACTCCTTGCATTCATTTCACAAAACGCCTATCATTTCATATTGAGGAACTTCTGTTCATATGCCCTAGGTTATTGATGAGTTTTGGGTCTGAAATGTCACTCTGGTCTTCTCCTTCGAAACCCTCCATACTCACTATGTTTTATTGACTGTTTGTCAAATACCCATGGCCCCAGTTGTTAGGATTGAACCCAATGGCTCTCAGACCCTGCACCTATGTGATGATGCAAGGGAAGATTTCAAGGGTCAAGGTTGGCTTATTTTTATTGAGAAATTCCAGGGATTCAACTTGCAAACCGCTCAGGAATTTTCCCTTTCTTTTGACGGATGTCGAGCCAAGGTAGGAGACATTCAGGTCGAGGTTGCAAAGGACTTTTTGTGTCAAGCAACAGGTCTTCCTTTGAATGTGAAAAAGTGGTTCAAAAACGCCAAGGTCAAGGAGGTTCCATGGATCCTTTTCTTCCCGTCTCAAAAAATCAATTGTTGTGACAAAGGTATGCCCATGTCCATGTTAAAAATATGGTGGCATGGTTTGCTAGCAGTCTTGAAACAATTCATGATGTGTGAAGGCCATTTTGGTTTTGTTTTTCTTTATCACCTACGTTTTCTCATGAATTTCGTTGGGTTTCCATTAAATATTCCATATTACCTGTGGAGAAGCTTGTATAAAATGGCAAAGAGGTATAAAAGACAATAATTGGATTCAAGCTTGTTTCACCATGGCTTAATAAAGATACTGTTAGAACACCAATTGAAGTTACAACATGATGATTGGAACGCCTTCCTGGCCCGAAACAGTTTCGTTGACTCCAATGCTATAGAGGTTGACAAACCCATGATAGAGGAACCCATAGTCCCTACCAGAGTGGTCCCTTCATGTACATAGGCTTGTCTTACAACCACCCTCAGTAAGCCTATATCTGACCCAAAATATGTTGAGTAGAGCCATCCTAATGCCTCTGTTAACAATACAAATAGACCTGTGGGGAAGCCATCTAAAGGTGATATCGATTTAGGTTTTAAAAATAAAAGGGCAGGTAGGTTGATCTCGAGGAAACTACAAAATAAATCAAACCGTCATGTGAGCTCGACAATCGAGATCCATGAGAGCTTAGACTCGGAGATCGACAGATTCTTGGCCAAAGAAGACCCTCCTTCCTTGCAAGCAGAACCCCACCAGGCTTACAATTTCACGGATAATCTCCCACCTTTCTTGCATCATTGTCCGAGGTTTCTAGGTATTAATTTTGATAACAAATATAAAGGCAACAGTGAAGACATTCTGACACACAACTATTGGTATTCTCAAACGACCATCACAGGTTTACAATGTGAAACTTGTCTATTCTGGATTGACAAGTATTACACAGACATACCCATTTTACAATCACAGATCAAAACCCTTACCGATCTGGTCGACCCCCTAAAAGATGAATATCATAGGCTCAAATCTAGTGTTAAGAGACAAGGAAAACATCCGAAAACAACAGGAAACATCATTGTAAAAAATGTTGAAAGTGTCACAGTAGTGATCAATTCTGAGATCATGTGAATCGATTTCATTTTCCAGTTAAAGGTAAAGATTTTTTTTTTTTGTCTTAAAATATTGTTACCATCTTGTTCATAAAATAAATTAGATTTTGTTGCTAAAATAAGACTAGCTACATAATCAACAGATTCTGTAGCCAGTCTATTCTTATTCGAAATTTGGAAAATATTGGTTAAATGTATATCTGAATTTCATTTATTTCATCTTTTTCTTTCAGGATATTTGGGAGTTTATGGTGAATAAATGATCTGAAGCTTTTTTTGAGATTATTAACCATATCCATGGCTCATTTTTTTGTAAACAGGAACAAACTCTTTTTTCGTTTTTAGAGATTTAGTGTGATCTGGGGTGGTTATATTCCCCCCTATTTTTGTAAGCAATAGATGATTGTCGAGATTTAATCTTGTCTCATAAGATAAGACAGTTATCTTTTCTAAACCCTTTAAAAACTCATATTTTTGTAATGAAAACATCTTGGCCCGGGGCTGAAGCATGGACAATTAATTCACAGACTTGAATGGAACAGAAATGCATATTACAGCTTTAGCTTCTTGTGTATGATGTCTTAGTTTAAGTTCTGTTTATCGTGACATGATGATAGGTGTTGATAGATTTTTTATTCATGCTTTATTATGAGTTGGAATAATTCATTTATAAATACTGTCCATATGTGATGTTTCAGATATTATATAGGGTGATCATCTATTCAACTCAAATTATGAGATTTATCTTTAATTTTTTTTTGTTGAAACGTTTAAATGCAAATTTCTTACAATAAGATTTATCCCACTGTAATTGCTTGTAAATCATAAGATCACCACGATTATTTGCATCTCTTTGTTCTGTCATTAAAATTCAACTGTCAATATACTGTGTTGCATTTATTCCGAAGAATTTCAAGGTTCATTGCGGATTTATCTCTTGGACAGACTGGCTGGACTTTCCATAATTATATAGATGTTGGATGCATGTCGATTAACTCATTGATAGGTTGGTTCATTTCTTTTTATTGTTTATTTGTTTATGAAAATCTAATATATGGTCTGGCTTTGACCATCCACATACTTCTATTTCATAGTAGATTTTTCTTTATTTAATCTTAGATAAATAAATAAAAAAGAAAAAAAAGTTTATGTTCTTTCTTTATCTTCTTTTGTTAAAGTAACCATCTTTTCATAGATTTTCGTGAGTTTAGATTAAAACTCGCAACTTGTACATCATGCACATAAATTAGATAAATAGATTTGTTGTGTACATATTATTTAAAATAGTTATATAGATATGTATATACATATATACACTAAGTAGTTATTTGTTAGTTTGCTCTTTTTTTTTTCTTTTATTATTTTCTTTTAGGATTTTTAGATTGGCCAACGGAGCCATTAAACCCATCAGAGTGAGTCACACCAAATGGCTTGGGTTATTTAGACAACCTCGGACCAGACTCATTCTTCAAATTGACGGATGGTCATTTATGCTCGTCAACAAATAGCGCTAGAAGGAGGGCCTGAACACGATTGATGGCACGTGGAGGTCGCAAGACTCCTCCCCCACACACCCTCTCCCCTATAGTAACAAGAAGTCGTTTTCACGACAACGTTACTTCTCAAATAGAAACCACCTCAAATGAAACTCCACAGATCACCGTTGAGCCAGTAACATCAAACCCTCCAGGGTCCAATGTACAAGAAATTGTTCGTCAATCACTTCTACGGACACACAGTGCTTTGGCCCGTATCAAACAACTAGGTTGACCACGGAATCAACCCGTAGATTTATCTGATATCAGAGAGCAACTCGAAGGCACTGGTCTTCTCCTAAATCCTACGGATCCAGATCACATCCCCACTACCGCAGCTAGAGGATCTAGTATCCCACCTTTACCACCCCCTTCATCTTCCTCCTCTTCAGGAGAAGAGTCATTGGACGAAGGCAGTTCTTCATATCATCCTTCGATACCACCCATGCCCATGGCAAGTCCAAATAATCCTTCCATAACTTGGCTTGATCAAGATGTTGTGGCCATACCTAGACCCCATCATCCTTTGCCTAAACATCTGAAGAAATGTCTCCCTAAATTCGATCCATATTCTAAGAAAATCGCTGAGGATTACATAAAAAAATTCATGCTAGCCATTAGAATATGAAATGTAGAACACGAAGATGTAGTATGTAGACTTTTTTCGTACACTTTTGAAGGCAATTCCTCTACCTGGTATTTTTCCCAACAACCCCACACCATTGTATCTTGGGATAGATTCAAATCTTGTTTCCTTGAGAAATTTGAAGACGACAAATCTCCCAAAGTCTTAGTCATGGAACTCTCCAGTTTAAATATGAACCCCAAGGAAAAAATAAAAGACTTTAATCAAAGGTTTCTAACATTAAATAATCGAATCCCCATTGATTCAATGCCTACTGAAAATCTTATCATCGCATACTACACCAAATCCCTACACCAGAACATAGTGATCTGG
This sequence comes from Picea mariana, assembly GCA_032191745.1. Taxonomy (NCBI): domain Eukaryota; kingdom Viridiplantae; phylum Streptophyta; class Pinopsida; order Pinales; family Pinaceae; genus Picea; species Picea mariana. The sequence goes on from JASDQU010738182.1 coordinate 34,884, forward strand.
GTAAAAAGGTCTAAGAAGGAAACATTATTGGAAGCCTTCGAGGAGGCAAGCCAAATTGAGAAATATATCCTAAGCCTAAAAGATAATATCAGTAACAAGGTAGAGATCACCCCATCTTCCAACAAGAAAATATAAATTCTTCCTAGACCTCCCCAAACCAAAACTCAATTAGAGAGTTCAGATCTGGAAAGTTTACAAAAGGTCATTCAGAAACTGTCAAATCAAGTCGTATATTTAAGGAGATCGGCTGAAGAAGCTTCTTCAAGCAAAGGGTCTTACAAACCCCCTTTTAGAAAACCTTTTCCCACAAACCAGCCCAACTTAAATTCTGAAGGCCTTAATTTAAAAACTCTACAATATGAAATACATAAAATCCTTGAAGCTCATGACAACTTAGTTCCCTCTGAGATTTCTAAAGATGTAGTTGAACAAGAAACAGTGGAGGAGGATGAACCCTCTCCAACATCTTCGGGCATTTTTCGGATAGTATGTTTCAAGTCAATTTTGAAATGGTGCATCCCTACAATACCAGAAGCAAAACACAAAACAAACCCTCTTCTGAAATCGAAGCAACCCCAAGTTTAGAATACAATTTGATTGAAGACCTTAAGAAACTTAGAGCTAATATCTATGTTTATGAATTGTTGAAATTTCCTTTTCTTCTGCAAAAGATGCTTCAGAACATTGCAGAAAAAAACAAAAACAACAATCTGAACAACAACAAATTTGCAGAAAAAAGCCCTAAAAAACATCAAAAGGTCCCTGTTAAAATGAAACTAGAACCCTCGGATAAACGAGACCTTGTTGTAAAAAGTCTAACAAATGTAGATAAAAAAACTCCAGGGACTGCGAGTAAAAACCAACAAAGTTCTGCTACTAACACTTGTAGAAATGTCCCACCTTTTCTGTTGACCTTCGAAATTTTCAATAGGAATGTACATAATTGTATGGTAGATTCTGGCACATCATCAAATGTAATGCCTTGGTCTATCTTCCAAAAAATTAATGCTAAAGTCCAACCTTCATGTCTGAAAATTATTCATCTTGATCGGACTAGTGTTAAGGTGATAGGTGAATTAAAAAATGTCCTTATCAGATTATCCTCTAATCCTAAAGTTCACCAGATTATTGATATTATTGTCGTGGACATCCCTGAAGTATATCGCCTATTTTTAAGTAGGGATTGGTCTGGACAGTTGCATGGCTATTTTATGACAGACTGGTCCCATTTAGGGCTGCTAGAGAATGGAAAGCCTAACAGAATCAAGATCAATCATGAGAATTACCTCAAGCTTACCATGTCTGATTTAAATAACGTTAATGAACCATTTACTACTTCTGCTAATTCACTCGAAATGCAAGGAATGAACACCTTTTTCGATAACTTCATGGCAGAAACTTCTACCATTACTAACCCGGAACAACAGTCGGAACTCATGACATGCACACAGTCGGCAACTCTCCCTATTGTGTCACATTTGGTCTATGAGACTCACATATGGTCTCTGTACTTCGATGGATCCAAATCTAAATAATGTTTTGTTGCAGGGTGTGTGTTCATTGACCTAGCAGGTAACAAAATGTTGATCGCTTGTCGATTAGAATTTGAATGCACAAACAACACAGCTGAATATGAGGCACTTTTGTAAGGACTCAGAAAGGCACTAGATTTGAAAATACAAAATTTAATGGTATTCAACGATTCAAAAATTGTGGTCAGGCAGGTAAGGAATTCTATTCATTGTCTATCTCTACACCTGAAAAGTTATCAAGCTAAGGTATGAAATCTAATGCAAAAAATTTTTTCATTTAACATTAATTCCATTCCAATATTAAATAATTCTGAGGTTGACTTGTTGGCTAATGTTGCTTCTAAACTTTTTCCTGAAGAAGGCCTTTCTCCGAATTCGTTTTTCGTTGATTTGTTGTTCAGACCATTAATCCTGAACAACATTGCTAATTGGAGAGTGTTCGATGATGATCAACAAATTATTAGTTTCCTACACATGGAAGACACTTTCCAAGGCGTGGTTATTGACAAAGGCAGCCACGATGAAGACCTCCGCAATTTTACGGTAATATCGAACTCAAGGTCTTCAGAAACAACATCAAATCTGGTAAATTCTATCCCAAAATATGTGGTAAGATTAGAAAATTTTTATGATTTGCATGATAAATTCAAAAAATTGGTAAATTGTAAAACGAATAGTTTTTCCTTGACCCATGGAAAAGTAAATCTAGAAACTAAAGATAATCCACAATGCATCAATTTGGGAAGGGGATGTTCTAAGCAAGAGAAATCAACATTTATTAAATTGTTTAAAGAATTTAAAGATGCCTTTGTTTGGACTTATGATGATCTAAAAACATTCGATTCTAACATTATACAACACATTATCCCCATGAAACCCTTGATTCAACCTTTTCAACAGAAGTTAAGAAAGATGCACCCAAAACTAGAAGCAATGGTCAAGAAAGAACTAAACAAACTATTGAATGCAAAGACAATCTTCCTGGTAAGGCATACAGAGTGGGCTTCTAACCTTGTCCCTGTGAGGAAGAAAAGTGGAAAAATCCGACTATGTGTCGATTTTCGAAACTTAAACCGAGCATATGATAAGGAAAACTACCCCGTTCCTCCGATGAAACAAATTCTCCAGTAGATATTTGGTTCTGAAAGATTGTCATTCTTAGACTGTTTTTCAAGGTACAACTAAGTCCTCATGTCTCCTCCAGACCAGCTAAAAACCACTTTCCGTACTCCATGGGGAACCTATGCTTATAGAAAGATGCCCTTTGGGCTTATAAATGTCAGTGCCACTTTCCAGAGAGCAATGGATATCACTTTTCACAGTCAAATCAATCAATCTGCAGTGTTCTACTCAATGATGTCATGATTTTCTCCAAGAATAAGGGGGATCACTTAGCCCATCTGAGATCTATTTTACAACGATGCCATAAGTACGACATCTCTCTAAATCCTAAAAAATCTGTATTTGTTGTAGAACAAGGCAAGCTGCTCGGGTTCATAGTATCCAATGAAGGGATGATCATTGACCCCGAGAGGACTCAGGTCACTTCAAAACTCCCACCCCTTTCTTCCAAAAAATCTATGCAATCCTTTCTAGGTCAGATAAATTTTGTCAGAAGGTTCATTCCAAGTTTTTTGGAAATGGTGATGCCATTACCAAAATTAATAAAAAAAGACGTACAATACCAGTGGGGACATCAAGAAAGTCAATCTTTTGACTCAATAAAAAAATCCCATAGTGGAGGCTCCATCTCTAATGAGCCCTGATTTTTCACAAGATTTCACTCTTTACACGTTCACCTCTGATCGATCTTATGTCGTTGTGCTAACCGAAAAGAATGCTGAAAATAATGAAGTTCCCATTGTCTTTATGAGCTCATCCTTTAAGGGAGCAGAGCTTAATTATCCATCTGTAGATCAGCAGGCTTACGCTGTTTCTAAAGTGGTAAAACATTTTCAATCATATCTACTAAAATGTAGAACTAAAGTCAGTGTTCCTTACCCTACTGTCAAAAATTTATTAGTACAGAAAGAGTTGGGTGAAAAACGTGCAAACTGGGTGACATCCTTACAAGAGTATGACCTTGAGATCACCCTGAAGCAAATTGTGAGAGGCCAAGGTCTATGTAAATCAGTTGTTGATTCAATTGAAGAGAAACAAAGTCAAACCGATAGGTTAATTGAAGATCAACATAATCAAAGTCAAATATGTTGTATACAAAATCTTAGAAATCCTTGCTATGACGACATTAATTTTTATCTAACACACGGTTCATCTCCTCATCACCTTGATCCAAAAAATAGGAGAGCATTGAGATTAAAGTCTCCACCTTTCCAGTTTGTGAATGGTATATTATTTTGCAAAAATTTTGTTGGAATCCTTATGCGTTCTCTAGGAAGAGATGAAGCAGATAAAGTCCTATCAGAATTGCATGCAGGGGAAGCTGGTGGGAATTTCGGTGGAGACACTACTGCCCACAAAGTACTAAGGGTAGGGTATTATTGGCCCACGCTTTTCAAATATGCCCATACCTTATGCCGCAAATGCGTACTCTGTCAAAAGGATTCTGTACGAGTACAGAAGGCAGCGTTCCCGCTGCAACCTATCTCAGTGGATTTCCCTTTTCAAAAATGGGGTGTTGACATTATTGGGCCAATTAACCCCGCCTCCTCGCAGCAACATAAGTACATAATCACAGCAACCTAATATTTCACCAAATGGTTCGAGTCCGCGCCATTAAAAGTGGTGAACACTAGTCAAGTAATATCTTTCCTTAATTCAAACATCATCACTCGATTCGGTATTCTTGAATGTCTAGTGTTCGATAATGCTTCCTATTTTTCGTCCCTTGAAATGAGTACCTTTGCTTTAGAAAAAGGGATAAAGCTAAAATATTCTACCAGCTATTACCCCCAAGGAAATGGTTTAGCAGAATTGACAAACAAAAACTTGATCAAGATCATCAAGAGGACGATTTCGGAAAACCACAAAAAATGGCATAATGCACTATTCAATGCAATTTGGGCTGATAGTGTAACTCTGAAAACTGTTGTTGGTAATTCCCCCTTTTTTCTTGTTTATGGAAGGGAAGAAATTCTTCCTCCGCATGTTCTACTTCCTTCTATGCAACTATCGCAGAAAGTTCAAGAAGAAGATTGTCCTCCTCTCAAAAATTATATTAATGCTCTGCTGAAGTTAGAAGAGGTAAGGACTCAAGAAAAACAAAAACTAGATCAGCATCAACATATTGTCAAAAGGTGGTTTGATCCCAGTTATTCCTCGGATGGGAATTTTGAGGTAGGTTATCTTGTCCTCAAGTGGGATAAACCTCATGAGGGGAAAGGGGAACACACGAAGTTCCAAAACCTATGGTTGGGACCATTTTTAATAGATGAAAAACTAGGTCCCAGTTCTTTCCGCCTGCAAAATTTAGAGGGACAGCCAGACACCTTCCCGGTGAATAGCCAATCTTAGAAAAGGTATTTCACCTGAAAAATCTCAGATACACCTTTTGTACATATTTTTCTCTTTTGGTTTCTTTTCCTTTCCGTTTTCTTTTCCGATTTGTTTTTATTTTTAATTTTTTATTGTCTTTTTTTTAGTCAAACATGCCTGTATTACAGTGTAGTTCAGAAGGGGAGAACATAATACTTCATCTTGTAACAACTGTCAAGGACTGTCAGAGCATTAATTGTTGTGTTTTCTAAAAACGTAGACTAGTTGAAGATGGTATTTTATTTGATAATTGATTTTTGGTTTCAATTTTCATTTGAGGGCAAACACGACTATCATTAAAAGCTCTTTACATTGTCCCTACTTTTAAGAAAGAAACTCAACGATGCCTCCCTATCCTTGAAAAATTAGTTTCATTAATGAACTATTTTCAGATCATGATGAAGTTTATCAAGCAAAAACAATTTAAAGGTATGGAAAATAATAAGTTTTGTAAAAACTAGAATTTTCAACGTCACCCCGCTCTCCTGAATGTCTTTAAAATTATATCAGATAGTGAACAATTTCTCAAGAGTTGTGGGAAGTGTTTGTAAACCCACCGGGACACTGAACAGGTCTGCTAGCAGCGGGTAAATGCATGCATGATGCCAAGTCAACTTCACCGGAGTACTGAATAGGCCTGCCGGCAACGAAACGATGTCAGGTTAAAGAAAATTCTCAAGTATAAATTTTGATTTTGGTCATAAGCATTCTTCATTCTGATTTGAAATTTCTTGGATGGGATAAAGGAGTCAGAGTGGGTTAATTGACATCCATGTCGAGGCTATGGATGCCTGCTAGTTGCAGTGGCCCTGTCAAAAGTATTGGAGCCAATAACTTAAACATCGTGACTTTCAATTGTTAAGTTTGTCACCAGATTAGATTTTTTTTAATGAAAGATATCTTAAGATAGACCACGTAATGATTGTCAAAGATGCTCAAATGTCTTTCAGTTGTTCTTTGATTTGAAATAATTCAAATATTTCTAACCTGAACTCGTCAGTGATACAGAGATAACTGTTTCTCCCAGCAAGTCACCATTGTTGGCAGCCCAACATATTTTTAACTTTTTAAAGCATCAAATAATAATCTATGTAGCTGCCTACCTGGGGTCGTACATTTTTTGTTCTTCATAAGCAATTTTTGAAACTACAAATGTGATTTTTCAGTTATTCCTAGTGTTTTTGTTTTCATGCTTCGTTCATGATTGAAAGCATGAAAATGAAGCATTAAGACTTATGAATGTATTACCTCTTTATTTTAAAAGTTTATGAAAGGTAGATGGCTCCACAGTTTTTGTTAATAAAGACTTTGTTTCTTGCTATCAAGCTCATATTCTTTATTGAATCCTCAAATGTGAAGCATGCTTGTGGATTGATATTTGAATGAACAAGGGTCCTTTTAGTTTAAACCTTGATAAAAAAATTGTGGCTCTTGGTCATGCGTTTCCTTGTCAATAAATTTTGGTTTTTAAAATTTTTCCCTATCCTAAACTTTAGAAACCAAACCTACCTTGTTGCGCAATGATAAAGGTTTAATGCACCTGGTCATGGCCTGTACCATGTGAGAGGTGGCAGTTCGACAACAATAATCCTGTCACTTCGAGCTTAGTCTCCGGCTTTTCATGTACTCCTCGCATTCATTTCAAAAAACACCTATCATTTCATATTGAGGAACTTATGTTCATACGCCCGAGGATATTGATGAGTTTTGGGTCTGAAATGTCGCTCTGGTCTTCTCCTTCGAAACCCTCCATACTCACTGTGTTTTATTGACTACTTGTCGAATCCCCATGACCCTATTTTTTAGGATTGAACCCAATGGCTCTCATACCCTGCTCCTATGCGATGATGCAAGGGAAGATCTCAAGGGTCAAGGCTGGCTTATTTGTATTGAGAAATTCCAGGGATTCAACTTGCAAACCGCTCAGGAATTTTCCCTTTCTTTTGATGGATGTTGAGCTAAGGTAGGAAACATTTAGGTCAACGTTACAGAGGACTTTTTATGTCAAGCAATAGGTCTTCCTTTGACTGGGCACAAGTGGTTCAAAAATGCCAAGGTCAAGGAGGTTCCATGGAGCCTTTTCTTCATGTCTCAAAAAATCAATTGTCGTGACAAAGGTATGCCCGTGTCCATGTTAAAAACCTGGTGGCATGGTTTGCTAGCAGTCTTGAAACAATTTGTGACATGTGAAGGCTGTTTTGGTTTTGTTTTTCTTTATCACCTATGTTTTCTCATGAATTTCATTGGGTTTCCATTAAATATTCCATATTACCTGTGGAGAAGCTTGTATAAAATGACAAAGAGTTATAAAAGACAACAATTGGATTCAAGATTGTTTCACCACGACTTAATAAAGATATTGTTAGTACACCAATTGAAGTTACAACATGATGACTGGAATGCCTTCCTAGCCCGACATGGTTTTGTTGACTCCAATTCTATAGAGGTTGACAAACCCGTTGTAGAGGAAACCATAGTCCATGCCAGAGTGGTCCCTTCATCTACATAGGCTTGTCTTACAACCACCCTCAGTAAGCCTATATTCGACCCAAAAGATGTTGAGCAGAGCCATCCTAATGCCTTTGTTAAGAATACAGATAGACCTCCGGGGAATCCATCCAAAGGTGATATCGATTTAGGTTTTAAAAATAAAAGGGCAGTTAGGTTGATCTCGAGGAAACTGTGAAATAAATCAAACCCTCCTGTGAGCTCGATGATCGAGATCCATGAGATCTCAAAATCGGAGATCGATAGATTCTTGGCCAAAGAAGACCCTCCTTCCTTCTAAGAAGAACCCCACCAGGTTTACAATTTCATTGATAATCTCCCATCTTGCTTGAAGCACAGTCTAGGGTTTGCAGGTATTAATTTTTATAACAAATATAAAGGCAACAGTGAAGACAGTCTGACACACAACCATGGGTATTCTCAAATGATCGTCACAGGTTTATAATGTGAAACTTGTTTGTTCTAGATTGACAAGTATTACACAGACATACACATTTTACAATCACAGATCAAAACGCTTACCGATCTGGTCGACAACCTAAAAGATGAAAACCATAGGCTCAATTCCAGTGTTTAGAGACAAGGAAAACATTTGAAAACAATAGGGAACATCATAGTAAAAAATGTCGAAAGTGTCACAGCAATGATTAATTCTGAGATCATGTGAATCGATTTGATTTTCCAGTTAAAGGTAAAGATTTGTTTTTGTCTTAAAATAGTGTTATCGTCTTGTTCATAAAATAAATTAGATTTTGTTGCTAAAATAGGACTAGGTACAGAATCAACAGATTATGTAGCCAGTCTATTCTTATTCGAAATTTGGAAAATATTGGTTAAATGTATATTTGAATTTCATTTATTTCATCTTTTTCTTTCAGGATATTTGGGAGTTTATGGTGACTAAATGATCTAGAGATTTTTTTGAGCTTATTAACCATATCCATGGCTCATTTTTGTGTAAACAGGAACAAACTCTTTTTTCCTTTTTAGAGATTTAGTGTGATCTGGGGTGGTTATATTCCCCCCTATTTTGGTAATCAGTAGATGATTGTGGAGATTTAATCTTATCTCATAATATAAGACAATTATCTTTTATGAACCCTTTAAAAACTCGTATTTTTGTAATGAAAACATCTTGGCCTGGGGCTGAAGTATGGACAATTAATTCACAGACTTGAATGGAACAGAAATGCATATTACAGCTTTAGCTTCTTGTGTATGATGTCTTAGTTTAATTTATGTTTATCTTGACATGATAATAGGTGTTGATAGATTTTGTCTTCATTCTCTATTATGAGTTGGGATAACTCATTTATAAATACTGTCCATATGTGATGTTTCAGATATTATATAGGGTGATCATCTATTCAACTCAAATTATGAGATTTATCTTTAATTTTTTTTTGTTGAAACGTTTAAATGCAAAGTTCTTACAATAAGATTTATCCCACTGTAATTGCTTGTAAATTATAAGATCACCACAATTATTTGCATCTCTTCGTTCTGTCGTTAAAATTCAACAGTCAATATACTGTGTTGCATTTATTCCGAATAGTTTCAAGGTTCATTGCAGATTTATTTCTTGGACAGACTGGCTGGACTTTAAATAATTATACAGATCTTGGAAGCACGTCGATTAACTCATTGATAGGTTAGTTCATTTCTTTCTGTTGTTTATTTGTTTACGAAACTCTAATATATGGTCTGTCTTTGACCATCCGCGTACTTTTGTTTCATAGTATATTTTTCTTTATTTAATCTTAGATAAATAAAGAAAAAACAAAAAATAGTTTATGTTCTTTCTTTATCTATGAAAGGTAGTCATCTTTTCATAGATTTTCTTGAGTTTAGATTAAAACTCGCAACTTGTACATCATGCACATAAATTAGATAAATAGATCTGTTTTGTAAGTATTATTTAAAATAGTTATATAGATACGTATATACATATATACAATAAGTAGTTATTTGTTAGTTTGCTCTTTTTTTTCTTTTATTCTTTTCTTTTAGAACTTTTAGATTGGCCAACAGAGCCATTAAACCCGTCGGAGTGAGTCACACCAAACGGCTTGGGTTATTTAGACAACCCCAGACCGAACTCGTTCTTTCAATTGAAGGATGGTCATTTACACTCAGCAACAAATGGCACTAAAAGGAGGGTCTGAACATGATTGATGGCACATGGAGGTCGCAAGACTCCTCCCCCCCCACACACTCCCCTATAGTAACAATAAGTCGTTTTGACGACAACGTTACTTCTCAAACAACAACCACCTCAAGCGAAAATCCACAGATCACCGTTGAGCTAGTAACACCAAACCCTCCAGGGTCCGACGTACAAGAAATTTTTCATCAATCAGTTCTAAGGACACACAGTGCTTTGGCCTGTATCAAACAACTAGGTCGACCACTGAATCAACCCTTAGATTTCTCTGATATCAGAGAGAAACTCGAAGGCACTGGTCTTCTCCTAAATCCTATAGATCCAGATCACATCCCCACTCCCGCCGTCGGAGGATCTGGTATCCCACCTTCACCACTGCCTTCATCTCCCTTCTCTTCAGGAGAAGAGTCATCAGATGAAGGAAGTTCTTCATATTAGCCTTCGACACCACCCACGCCCATGGAAAATCCAAATAATCCCGCTAGACCTTGGCTCAATCAAGATGTTGAGGCCATACCTGGACCCCAACATCCTTTTCCTAAACATCCGGAGAAATGGCTCCCTAAATTCGATCCAGATTCTAAGAAAATTGTTGAGGATCACATAAAAAAAAATCATGCTAGCCATTAGAATCCAGAATGTAGAACACGAAGATGTAGTATGTAGAATTTTTCCATACACTTTTGAAGGCAATGCCTCTATCTAGTATTTTTCCCAACCACCCCACACCATTGTATCTTGGGATAGATTCGAATCTTGTTTCCTTGAGAAATTTGGAGACGACAAGTCTCCCGAAGTCTTAGTCATGGAACTCTCTAGTTTAAATATGAACCCCAAGGAAAAAGTAAAAGACTTTAATCAATGGTTTCTAACATTAAAGAATCGAATCCCCATTGATTCAATACCTACTGAAAATATTATCATCGCATACTACACCAAAGCCCTACACCAAAACATAGTGATCTGGGTAAAAAGGTCTAAGAAGGAAACATTATTGGAAGCCTTCAAGGAAGCAATCCAAATTGAGAAAGATATCCTAAGCCTAAAAGATAATATTAGTAACGAGACAGATACTACCCCATCTTCTAAGAAGAAAATAGAAATTCTTCCT
>JASDQU010738182.1:79894-108798 GCA_032191745.1 Picea mariana
TGTTGCAATGGATGCCACCAATCCTGGAAGCTGTTACACGACTACTACAATAGAAGCCCGTCAATCCTGGAAGCTGTTACAACAGATGCCACTAGTCCTGTTGTTATACGATTGCTGCAACACCTGCTGATTAGATATGCTGGCTCACGATGTTGATCAAGGAGAGTTCTAGATTTTGTATTATTGATATCTAACGAACAGCTTGAGAATCGGGGATTCTCAAGACTATTATGTTTATGTTCTACTGAATGACTCTGACTTTAAATAGCAGAGCTTTTGTAATGAAAATGAGTTTTTTTGACTGGAGAAAGAAAAGTAACACTTATTGTACACAGACATTTTTGGCAATTGAATGAAAGAGTGGATTGAATTTCTTTAGCAGACTGTAACCTATTTCTTTGAGCGGATTCAGTGAGAAGGAAAGGGCCCACCTTCCTCACTGATTCCCCTCTGTTTTGAATTCTAGATTAGTTGTTTTAAATGCGAATGATTTAGCTGCTAGACCTTTCTATAATACAATTGTTGTTACAATTTAGTTCCTTCTTGTTAGATGCGCATAAACTTGTCTCATGAGAATTAGAAGTCGATTGTTGAACATTGTTGGAGAATTGCTTTCCCTTTTTCTGCATTAGGTTAAAATCTTGTTTCCGAGAAATAAAAGTGTGAAGTACCTTCTTGCAATAAGTAGATTTCCTTTCTGCAAATAGTATAGAATTTCTTCCTGCAAAAGTAAATTAGAAAGTTAGATTAGAGTAGGCAATCCAGGGTTTTTATATATTCCTCAGTTTAGATTGCAAGTATGATTTCAAATATGTAGAACTCCAGCTGTAAAAGCACAACTGTGTTAGTGATAATGTTTTTTTTTTTTTTTAAACTTCCCTACTACAATTAGATTAGAGATGCTTTCATAATCTAGCATAGACTGTGCACAATTATCTTGAAATAACAGACTTCCCTGGGTTGACAATTTATATTGAACACTTTGATTTTCTATTCAATTAGACAATTAAAGTGCCTAACAATTATCACATAGGATCACAGCGGCTTCCATCTTCAGATCAAATAGCTCTGTCAACAACATCCAAATCCATACAACTTCACATCTGGTGGAACATGCAACAATGTAATCCGCTTCTATCGTGATCGGAGCAATGCTGAATTGCTCCCTATTCTTCCATGAAGTCAAGGTTGACCTCAGACTGAAAAAACATCCTAACGTGTTTTTTCTATCATAAACATTTCCAACTCAATATGAATCGGTGTAACCACTTAATTTGAAGTCATGATCTCTAGTATAATAGAGACCAAAATCCAACGTACCCTTAAGATATCTCATCATATGTTTTGCAACAACAATGTGAACACGTCTGGGTTCTACTAGATACTAACTCAAGGAAAAACATATATCTAGCCTGGTATTCGTTAGATACATCATTGAACCAATAATCTGTCTGTACGTAGCAGCGTTAACCAATTCTGACGAGGTATCTACCAGGAGCTTCAACTTCGTTTCCATGGGTGTGTACATGGATTTACATTTCAACATGTCAAACCTATTCATTTTAACTGCAGACTTCCCTTGGTTAAAGCATATCTTCTCTGTGCTCTGCCAAACTTCAATACCTAAGAGATAATGCATTTAGGTCTTCCATCAATCTTTGTAGCGAGCTTATTCTGCAATCTGTGATGAGATTTTATTCATCTTGTTAAGAATAAATCATCAACATATAATAGTAACATCACTGGCTCATCATTCATAACCTTGAGATAAAGGTTAGAATCAACTTTACTCTTGGTAAAGCCCAAGCTCGTCAGGAAACTGTCAATTCTTCCATACCAATCTCTAGGAGCTTGCTTCAACATGTACATAGCTTCCTTCAACTGACAAACATGAGTCTTTCTATCTTCAATCTTCAAATCAAATTTTCTCATTACATTGTATCAATCTGGTACACTTGCTCAGCTGCAACTCAATCTGCACAATCATGTGCTAGCTCTATGTGCTCTCTGCAAGGCTCTATCTATCTCATTACCTGAGAGTATGTCCTCTCCTCTTTCTACAATTGTTCCTTATGGAACTGGGACTCTGCACCTGTAGTTGCTCTGAAGCTGAGAATGACTGCTTCATTCTCACTGTGGCTGCTGAAATCTATGAGTAACTCCTCTTATTCTATCACGACAACAACTTCATCTGAAACTGGGAGTGGCTCAATAACTGATACTGAAGGTAGCTCTTCTTATTTCATGGAGGTAACTCTATCTTTCATTGTAAGTCATGTCTCCATGATCCAACTAATGTAATTCACCAACTGCCACTCAATTTTAAATATGGGGATTGTTCCCATTGCATCTCATACTATATTTGAATCATGGTTGTTCTGGTTGTCTTCATAAATATTGGAACTATTTCTTCAATTATTAGAGTAAGTGTCTCGTCATAGTCTTCTCCCTCTTGCTGGGAGAATCCTCTTAGACACACATCAAGCCGTGTACATCGACAACATGCTTGATCTGTATAGATCAATCTTGGAAGTCAATACTGACTTCTCTTATAGTCTCACGGAAGAATCCATATCCTAGTCCTTTTGACTGGCTTCCTTCTTTGTCACTGAAACACGAGAATATTCCAGGAGATTCCATATCTCCTAGGAGTCTTTGAAGTTACGATCCAGTCTTCTCATGGAATTTGTCTCCCAATCCTCGAAGTTTTCTCTTCATATGATCCTTTATGAGATCAGGCTTACTCTCGATTTCTTTTGAGTCTACAAGAACTTCATCATCTGTTACAGGGTATACTTGGTGTTGAATACCAAGTCTAAATATGAAAAACTGAGTTAGGCTTCAAATGAGTTATGCTTCTCATCAAGGTGGCTTCATTAACCTATGAACAATTCTATTGTGAGTTCTTGTTCTAATGTTTGTTCATCTTTGGAGCCTTCTGCTCCTTACAATCAATCTTCATATGATATACTCTAAATCTCAAAAGATAGCTTCTTCTTCATCTTCTTTGGTACATGAATGTATATGGTCATGTACATAGTATGCTTCATGTCTCATCTAATCTTTTGCCTTCAACAACCTTCACTATAGCTTCCTCAGGGTTATTACCTATGACCTGAAACAAGGTCAACAAAACAACAAGCAAGAATAATACTCTTTTGATAATAGTAAATAAAACAATAGCACGAATAATCGTCACAGTAGCTCCTTTAGGGCTTTCACTTGTGACATGTCTGTAACAAAGATCAAAAGTAACAGATACAATATGAAATGATATCAACACTCTTTTAGTGTTTTGATCAAACATTCATCCAAGGTAACCTGGAATCAACACAAGAAGTTTCTACTAGAGGAGATGTTAGTTGTATCTGGTAAATGATTACATTAAGCATTTAACTTGATATGCTCACATGCTACCAAGTATGATACTTTTCAAAGACTTCTACCTCAACTATAATGTTTACTTGTAAAGAGGCAGTTATCAACTTGCCATGTGAAATTTTAAATCTTATCAACTTAATTAATCAAACCTGGAACCTGGAGCCTTGTCCTCAAGAATGAGTGTGTTGCTTTTCTTCCAAGTCTCCTTCACTTCAAGATGACGAGTGCTTTCTTCAACCTGTCTTCTTGTACTAAGACAATATGTTATCTTGACAGAAGGTTGGGTTAGAGAAGAAACTCTATGATCTCAACTTTAATCCATCTAATACCTTGAATTTAATTTTGACCAAAGGTTAGTATGATGGTCATAGCTTCAACATGCAACCTAGATCAAAATAGTGTTATAACAAATAGATGCATATCAAAATAATAAAACCTGGGTTGCATTATTCCTCTGAATGTGTTGGATCTTGAGATCCTTCTAAATCTATGGAAAGAGATCCATTTTCCTGCAAATACCCTTTAAGGCTTAACAATTTAAGCATATGCGAGTACATACCTTTGATTGCATTTGCAGGTAGTGGCATCATTTGGTAGCAACAGTAATAATTACCAACTCTTTAAGAACTTCAAGGGTGACTGCAACTGGTACTACAGTTGATACTTCAACTGATACTGCAAATGCAATTGATACTGCGATTGATTCTAAAATTGCAACTACAACTGCAACTTAGGGTTTTATGAGGAAACCCTAATTTTTGAAACTTCAAATTTTGAAATTCTGATCCAAGGGCTAGATGCACTGAGCTGAGGCGAGTAAGCTGGTACAATCATATTTTTGAAAATCCAAATTTTTCCCCCTCAAACTTGATCAGTGGATTTCTGGACTGGTGCTTCTAGTTTTTTGGTACTTCTGGTTTTCTAGTACCAGTGAAAACTAGGGTTTCACTTTTCAGGAGTTCTAACCACTAAAAATGTGTGCTCAATATTCCAAAATCTTCACTAGGGTAGGGCACACTTTTCTAGATGGTTTTTAGGAAAATATTCCTCTCCAACAAAAGCCCTAATTTTCTTGTACGACAACAATGATGTTTTTCTTTATCTTGTGAAAGATGCTCTCTTCAGCTTAGCTCTGATACCATGTTAGAGTTTAAGCTATTATTAGGTTTGTTTTCAATTCACTATATAACCATAGCATAGATATGATCACTGAGAAAAACACAATCACAAGATACACAACATTTATCCTGGGAAACCCTCATGGGTGAGAAAACCCACCAAAAAACTTCCTTAATATAGATAGCCAATACAATGCCAAGAGAATAAACCAAACACTACAGAAAGTCCTCTCCCAAGTAATGTGCCTCTCTCTCTTCCTTCTTCTCCAACTGCAGCTCCAAACTTGCGCTATGGATGATTGAATGAGTGAGTGAGCAAATGAGGCACTGACCTCCTTTATTTATACAATCTGGCAAGTGTTGAAAGGAAGTGTCTTTTCACTGGTAGGGCCGACTTCTCTTCCTGGGTGGTTAGAACCACTTTAATTTATTCAAGGGGCTGACTTCTCATTTTTCATATTACAATTAGGGTTTGACCAATCTGCAAAAGGGGATTTGGTCATTTACAATGCCCAACATGATCAATCCACAAAAGGGGATTGATCTAATGAATAATACATCAATAATAAATAGAATACTCTTTGCAGTTACAATATTTCAACAGTAAGTAGGGTACTTACGTACATCATCTGATAGTGTCTCACTATGATATGCCACGAGATGGCCGTGTTGAGTGAGAACAACGCCCACATCATAGTCTGAAGCATTTGTCTCGATCTCAAAGGGATGTTGCAGGTCCGGTAATGAAAGAACTGGGGATGAGCACAAACACTTCTTCAAGTCATTGAAGGCTTGTTGTTGGGATAGGCCCCACACAAAGTTTTCCTTACCGCCACCCCTGGTTACTTGGCTGAGGGCCCATGCGATATGAGAGAATCCCAACATGAACCTGCGATAGAAATTGGCGAGGCCCAAGAAGATCCGAAGTTTAGTGAGTGTGGTTGGGGCTGACCAATCACGAAAGACCTTAGAGAAGTGAGTATAGCACTCCTATTTACTCCTACCTGAGTTTTTAAGGCCTTGAAGATATTTCTCGAGTTATGAATCTACCATCTCCAGCTACATGCATTGATGCTTATTGAAGATGCATATGCATTGTACTTGTATCTCTTCAGATGATTTTGAGATGTAGCTCTACGATGTATTATTTGCGGCTATGATCTATATAGACATTCATATTTGTCTTGTAGTGATGATTATTTTATATGACATGGATCTGCAGTGTACTTGATTGGAAACCATGCTTAGTTTATCTTGAGCATGGGTATGCCCGCCTCAGAGAGATTATCCTTATTTTGTAGATGACACGCTCGCGAACACTCGTCTTGGGCTCCCTTGAATCTGTGTCTTCCCACTGTGTAAAGATGTTGTAATGTATTTTGGCCATCAGTTGCTCTTCTGACCTCACACATTAGGGGACATCTGTTATAGTCCAAAAATTCCACATCTATGCATCCAAGACATTGGCCCATCCATTTGCATCATTTTCCAAGCATATTGTTGAGGTTTAAACAACTTTTTGGAAAATGTACACACTCTGTTGCACTATTAGTTTTCATACATACGCGTGTTGCATGCTAATCCGCTCACATGCATACGTTTGTTGCATGCTAGTTAGCCTGCATTTACCTCCAAAAATTGCAAAAAATATAAAATTGTGCAGATTTCAGCGAAGTTTACGGGCTATGGAGGGTTCCTAACCATTTTACCCTTTGTAGCCCGTCCCCAAACCAAATAACCATCTTTTTCTCATATAAAAAGAGGTCTAGGGGAGTCATTTAGACAAATGAACAAGATAATAAGAAAACTCTGCCAAAATCCTTTCTCTCTCATTGCCCAAGTTTTGCATCTTGCTCTAAGTTTTATCCTCATCTTTCCCTTCCAACCATTCTCCCTATGCAACCCTTCCATCTTCCCATGTTGGTAAGTTGGTTGTGAGAATTCTATGTGGGATTGGTGYACTTGGAGTCACGACAGAGGAGTCCAGACTTTGTTYGTAGAGTGGTGTCTGCAAGCAAAGGTTGTAACCTTTCATCTTGTATATGAATAAAAGAGATTATCTTTGTCCCAAAACTTTATGTGTACATGTTCTTATCTATTTGATCATTTACATCTATATTTAGKATTTTACGTGATTACTAGAGATTGTATATGTTGTTGTGTTGTATTCTTAATCTATTGCAGGTCRGCTTTGGGAGGAGATCTGTGATATAAGAGGAAACAACGAGTGGAAGAAGTCTACATCAACCGTAAGGACACAAGGTGCTCTTCTTAACCTTCTATTCCCTCTCTCTCATCACTTAGTCTAGATTGTTTTGGGGTAGATTAGAGATAAGTCAATCTTTTAAGGGAGTTATCGCTCCACCTATTCCTTAGACCCAGTTTAGGGGGGATTTTCCCATAGCAACTATTGTCTCAATGAACTGTTTATTGCTATGCAACCCAATTTCAACTATTGTTTTCAGTAAATGTTTTATTGTAATACAACCTTGTTTGGATGATTTGTGTCAAGATACATGTTTTAGATCTGGAATATTATTTCAAGTCTTAAATTTCATACAGCAAGAAACAAATTGTATGCTTGTTTGTATTTCCTTTGTTTTAATCTTCATATCTTTATCTGCTCACCAATTTGCATGCCACCAACTAAGGGAAACCTTATAATGATATTGTTGAACAGTCCAACCAAGTTTCTACCCTTGAAAACCTATCTCTCAGCGGACCAACAAACTTAATTGATATTGTATGATTGCTTGTATTTCCTTTGTTTTATTCTTCATATCTTACCTTCTCACCAATTTTCGTGCCACCAACTAAGGGAAACCTTACAGTGATATTGTTGAACATTTCAACCAAGTCTATACCATTGAAAACCTATCTCTCAGCTGACCAACAAACTTAATTCATAAAAATCAACACTTGAGGTGGCCTAGATCTACCCTTTAGCAGTTAGGTGCAAACCTTAGGACCAACACCTCCTATGCCACAACTCACATAGGTTTTCATTGTCGTGAACCAAATCCTGAGCATGTTTTCCCCGCAACCTGTATAAAGTGCCCTCTCTAACCCCAACGATAACTGCATTGTTCGGGGTAGCTTTCTCTGGATGTATGAGTACTTTCCCTACTTGAAAAATAACGACAAAAACCATGTCCTCCATAGTTGAGACTGAGAGAAAATTCTTCTTCAAAACTAGTACATAAAGCACATCATGGGCATCAAAAGAACCTCCTGACTCAAGCTGGAACATAATTTTTCCTTCTCCCTTCATTACATACTTGGCATCATCACCAAGCTGCACATGAACATATGAGTCCCTCTCCGTTAGACTATTAAATAACTCTCATGCTTCTGTCATATGACGAGATGCACCATTGTCCAAGAACCATGCACTCCTATTAGTTTTGTTGGTATAAAGGAAAGAAACTAGTGAGTAATCCTTCTCAAACTTCACTGCAAACTCATCAAGTTGCGTCGAGTCTATTGATGTTGTTGTCTGTGTCTTTACTTTACCCTTCTTCTTCTTTGGACACTAAGATGCAAAATGTCCATTCTTATGACATGAGAAGCACTTGATTTTATTCAATTCCTTCTTCTTCCCTGGCTGTGATGATCCTCCATCATTGTTACCCTTTTTGCTAGAACTCTTTCATTTTCCCTTCCTTGTCTTACTAACAAGGGCCAAGTTCTCTTCACTACTTCCCTGCTTGTTTTTCTTAGACTCCTCCCAAGTCTCTTCCTGGATGCAATCATCCCAAAGTCTATGCCAATTTGAGAGTTTCTCCTGAGCAAAGACTCCTTTGACAAATGGTTCCTGTTAGAACAAATGTTGAAATATCCAAAATTTGTGTCCCTCACCAATTTTGTTTTTCAAATTGCGCTAGCTTTAAATCCTTGTGTCGCCTGGCGTAAACTTTTTAGCCAAAATAAAACTCTAAACCTTTTTCCATTTTCGCCAAGCTTTTCTAGCGTCAAAATCTCAAATCCTTGCGTCACAATTTGCCAAAATCTCAAAGCTTTAAAGTTTGCCAAGGTCTCCTATTTGTCTTAGTTCGCAATTCCTTAATTTTCAAAATAGGTCTAAAAGTACCAAGTTATAAAACCAAACTACAATTCTTTATATGTAAATTATATTATTTTATATAATTTTAAATAATCTTTTATTTTTATTATTTTAAAGTTTGGTAAAAAAGAGAAAAAATGTTTATTTAGCCAAACCTATGCACCAAATGCACCAAATATTTTTATATAAAACATTATTCTTTATATGTAAATTATATTATTTTATATAATTTTAAATAATCTTTTATTTTTATTATTTTAAAGTTTGGTAAAAAAGAGAAAAAATGTTTATTTAGCCAAACCTATGCACCAAATGCACCAAATATTTTTATATAAAACATTATTCTTTATATGTAAATTATATTATTTTATATAATTTTAAATAATCTTTTATTTTTATTATTTTAAAGTTTGGTAAAAAAGAGAAAAAATGTTTATTTAGCCAAACCTATGCACCAAATGCACCAAATATTTTTATATAAAACATTATTTTTTATATGTAAATTATATTATTTTATATAATTTTAAATAATCTTTTATTTTTATTATTTTAAAGTTTGGTAAAAAAGAGAAAAAATGTTTATTTAGCCAAACCTATGCACCAAATATTTTTATATAAAACATTATTGGGCCAACTACCCTTCCCATCCAATCTCCAAGCTATCCACCCAAAGTCACAACACAACAGAAGTCAGCCGAGACCTTGGGCCAACTACCCTTCCCATCCCATCCAATCTCCAAGCTATCCACCCAAAGTCACAACACAACAGAAGTCAGCCGAGACCGTTGGGCCAACTACCCTTCCCATCCAATCTCCAAGCTATCCACCAAAAGTCACAACACAACAGAAGTCAGCCGAGGCCGAGCGCCCAAGCGAGCTCACGAGAGGGGCCCAAAAGGGGTGCAGTACGCGTCTATATTATCTATTCACACAGATACATATAAGAAATTCGAAGTCACTTTGTTGCTGCATGTGGGATAATTCCCATGGGTTTTAAAATATAATTCTAACGCACTATGTGTCCAAGCATGGACAACGTTGACTAAAGCAGGTGTCAAGCGCTGCATAAAGCCATTCTGCAAGCCAGCGCTGGTGACCAAGCACTATAGCCACAAGGCAAGAGGAGGAGAGTCTACAAAGGGCGTTGTGCATACTCAACGCGCTGACTAAGTTCATTGGTGCCCAGTCGTAGGAGGTTCAGAACAACCTGTTAAGAAGTGCTTGAGGGATGAAAAGATGGATAAGAGCATTGTATATGATGTCGTGCTTGGGAGAGGATCGACCCGTTTCCCCAAGGTGAAATAATTGTTACATGATTTATTTAATGGGAAGGAGCTTTGTAAGTGTATCGACCCTAGTGAAACTTTGCTTATGGCACTACATTCTGAGCTGAAATTCTTAGTGGAGAAAGTAATGAAGAGGTCCAGGACCGTTTGCTTCTGATGTTACTCCACTGTCACTTCAACTGGAAATTGCTGAGGAGTGATGACTGTTTTTTGTTTCTGAACATCATCCGACCATCCATATTTCACCCAGATCAACGCAAGTCGGATAATTCGGGTCTTCAAACATCCTCGATGTTTAACCTTTCACCAATTTCCGTTTTGCTCACCGTTCCGAGCGCCAGGTTCCACTTCGGAAGATTTGATCACGAGTGATTTCAAATTGCGACTTCTCATTTCACCCGAAGCCCAAAGTCATGGTTCCATGTGTAAGGTTCCTCTGTTTTAAATTTTGTTACAAGTGCGCTATCTCTGTATCAGAGTATTACGACGCATCAACAAAGGTATTGACAGTCTCAAAACCAAGCGCCAAGCCACCAAGGGAGGAACCATACTCAATATTTCCAACATGAGCTAAGAACCGAATTCCCTGAGAAAGGACAAGAATCCGAGCTTGGCAGTCTACATCATCATTATACATAAATAATTTTTCCTAGCTCGAACTGCAGGGTGTTGAATTATATACTAAGGTTATGGAAAAGGAAAAACAACATAGACCATGCATGGATCTTTCCATTCCTGCATTTAATTCTCTCTTAGATTGCCTTACCATCTCCACTACCAGGGAAACAAAGGGTTCTGTTTTAAGGGAGCTTATTTCGAAGACAACTGCTGGGAAGATGAATTGGGTTTTGCGCATTATTATAAAGGATCTCAGGATTGAGTTGGGAAAAAATTATATTCTTGATGAGATCCACCTTGACGCTCGGGACATGATGGCATCATGTATAGATTTAAAGAATGTCTGCTTACATCTACGCAGTCATTCTGTTCGATATCTGTGCCGGGATCTTGTTGTAGGCAAGCCGAGCAAGTGTCAACACTCCAAGCAAATGAATTTTATTGACGCTACTTGGGAATCTATGAAAGGGAAAGAAATTACTGCTGAGTGCGATTTTGATGGTGATCGCATACAAGTGCACAAAGATAAGTCTTGCATCCAGTTCTGGGCAAGGAATGGAAAAGAACACGATGAGTATAAGTCAGCTCTAGGAGATTTACTTCAAAAGTGTATTTTTTCTACATGATGTATCTTAGATAGGGAATCACCATTCCAAGCAATTTTCCTCATTTGATGACAGATGAACATGGGACCTGTGACTGAGATGGATTTTGCAAATAATCTGAACCTAAGTTAGATGCTTATCAAGCTAATCAAATCCTTAAAATACAACAGGATCCTAATTTGGCACTTTACTTTTTCTGTTGGACGAAAAGGCAAATTGGATTCAAGCATGATGGACATTCTTACACCACTATGATTGGTATCTTGGGGTCTACCAAGTAATTTGGGAAGCAGGCTGCAAAACTGATCGAGTGACCTCATGACTTGGGGAAGTTCATCTCTTTAAGAATGTTAATTTTATTGGCATGTCTAGGTCTGAAAGAGCTTCCAACATCTATTGGAAAACTTGAGAAGCTGGAATATCTCGAAATTTCACTATGTGAGTGCTTAAAAGAACTTCCAGAGGAAATAGGGCAACTAAGGAAACCTGAGGAGCTGAACATAAGCAAGTTTTCTCGTTTGAAGAAGCTGCCTAAATCAATTGAAGGACTGCGATCTCTAAAACGTGTTATCTGTGATGAGCATATTTGACAACAGTGGATACTTAGAACATGTGGCAGAGCATCTCCAGATTATCCAATTGGTGTTGAACTCTTTCCAACATTTCCAAGCAGACAATGGAAGATTGTTTTTAAATTTCAAACACAAAATCAACAAACAAACATGATTTGAGCATGCCTTATCTATCCTCATTCTAATTACAGACAACAAAATTGAGTATTTTCAGGCAGCAAATGCACAAGTGGCAGAGGAACCTTCATCGATCAGTTCCAGATTTAATGGCATCAATTGAGTACATAAGATATATTTTTGGCAAACAAATCCAAATCTCCAAGCATCAGTCGTTCAAAGCATAACCAACGTCGCAAGGCTTGAAGACAATGAATGAACATAAAGACTTGGAAAAGAATCAAGTAAGAAGGATTCTCAAAAAGAAAAGGTGGGCAACATACCCAATAAACAAGTGGCAACAAAGGATCAACATCAAGCTTAACTGGCAGTTGAGTAATTATTTCCATATCTCCATATTTGAGGGCATATGATAGCAGCTAAAAATTTAAGGCATCGAATCAATTCTCAAAGGGATAGATCCTGCATTTCAAAACATGAAAGTAGATTTAGGATAGGTGGCAGGGTATATTACATCCCAACTTTGACAACAAATCTAAAAGATTGTTGGATTAGTCCTGATTCCTCGCAACTAATTCAAATTTGTTTTGGATGTATGGATGGGTTTGTTCCCGAGGGGATGGTGACAACTAGGCAATTGTAATGTTTTATAAAAATTATCATTTTGAATCTAAAGAGGAGGGGGGAACAACCCGAGAGCCTTTTTGGGCTGGGTTTGTAATGCAATTTTCTTTCAGTGATATTTTTGACAAAAGCAAAGAGATTCTAAACCTCATGTGTTAAATCATGTATTTCATGTGCTTTGATGTTCTATCAACCTTTTTTCTCCTTGTTACTAATTCATTTAGGTTGTAGCAGTTACAATTCAGTACAACCTCTGAAGTGAATGAATTTAAAAAGCATTTATTTGATTGTGGTTTTTCCTCTGTTTTGTTGTGAGCAAAACAAGACCCATGCTCAGATATGTGCTTAATTTTTTAAGATTAAACGCAACCTAAGTGAGTTTTGTGTTATTTATTCTACTGAAGGAAAGGCCAGATTTATCCTTGTTAGATACCTTGCTTTTTTGTTTCAGTTTTGTTTATCTCACTTCTTCTATCTATCCTCATCACTTTAAAAGGATTTGGAAGTCGAGGTCATGCCTCTTTATTTTTTATTTTTAATGGTTGAAAGGCTCTTTCAGACCTAGTTCTAGAATCCTCCAATAACTGATCAATCAACTACTATTATCTTCTTCAAATGTGCTAAGGCTTGG
Organism: Picea mariana; assembly: GCA_032191745.1. NCBI lineage: Eukaryota > Viridiplantae > Streptophyta > Pinopsida > Pinales > Pinaceae > Picea > Picea mariana. The sequence continues at coordinate 92,910 of JASDQU010738182.1, forward strand.
CTCTATTACAGCCTAGAGTCAACTCTTGCGACAACATTTTCTGGCGTCGTTGTCGGGGATGGTTTTGAAGGTCTATATCTTCCCTGGGGTATGACAAAGCTTAGATCTATTCCTTGATGGTGAACAAGGGATAGGCGTTCAACTGGTTGTGATCATTCACCTGGCGACTCCTTGGTTCAAAGACTCCACATGTTTCACTGGAGACTCCACTGGTTTCAAGATGTCAAGTTCTTTCGCTGCTCGGATTGTTGCGAGGTTTGCTCCTTTGGATTTTACAAATGTTTTTGGTTTTCCGAATGCTGTCCCTGATATTAAAGAATGGGGAGATTATATTCCAAATTTTAATGAAAGGAAAGACGACAATCCTGTTGAACACTTGTTTGAATTTCATACACTTATGGATCAATTGCATATTTCTCATGAAGATGTCCTCATGAAGTTGTTTATGTTTTCATTGGGATGAGACACTTGACTTTGGTTCAAATCTCTTCCTCCTTCCAACATTTCATCATTGAAAGAATTCCATGCAACTTTTCATTAATATTAAAAAAGAGTTTATTCATCATAATTCCTTTTTGAAGACTACTGCAATATAAAATTCACAACACACATTTGTAAAGAATCGGAACATGATAGCAATTATGGTCAAATACATGAAGAATTTGCAGAGAAACAAGATCTCCTCCAAACAAATCAGGCAGATTTATGCGAAGAAGACTTTGAAGTGAATCAAGAAGAGGTTTCTTACAACAATAAAAATGAAGAGATCCTTGCAGACCCACCAGACTTTCAAGCTGATCAAAGACTGGATGACGAATTGTTTGTTGATCTAGATCTTTGCGAAGGCCAATGGCTTATTGAAGACCATACACAACTAGATTTCGAAGAGGATGATTTTGGTAATGATATTGATAATGGTAATGATACTGCATTTATCATTGCGCTAAATGTTTCAAGTGATTGCATCCATGATCAAACTATTGTTCTAAATTCTTATATTGATCAGGCTGTTAGTATTCAGTCATCATTACTAGATCATCGTGGAACATAGATTTCTGAAAGTCAAGGTTCATAAAAATTTTATGAGCAACCTGTTTATGATGAGTATCCAGAGGATGAAGAAGAGAATATTTCTTTCCCAACATGCATGGAAACATACAATAGTTCTCCTTTGTTTGATAACTATGATGAATGTGATCTTGAAGTTGATGAGCAACAAATTATTTGTTTTTCTTTAGAGAGTTTTGTTCAGCTGGAAACCAATCAGTAGCATCATAAAAGCAATCCATCTGTGTATCACAACTATCAAGAAGATTCTTGGACAATGGATGAAGGATATAAGGAGGGGTTACTGGAGCAGTTGATCTCTCCTTTCGGTTTAGCAACTGATGAGCAACATACTAGTAATATTCAATGTGACATTCTTGCTCGAGAAAAAGAAAAGATCAACAGTGGAGAAAATGTGCAAAGGTATTTCATACAACTTGGCCAATAGGAAGAGCTATCGGTTGAATTTGAAAATTCTTTATATTTTCATGATCTAGTGGTTGTTTGGTTGGAGTATTTTATTGAAGAGGTCCAAAATGTTGCAGTGTTTTGTGTGCAACCAAACTTCAGCAGTAAGCACAAGTTATCTATTCATTCTTTGCTGCAAAAAATATATTATCTTTTCATTCCTTCATTTAGCAGCAAGCAAGGTATGTTAAGCAATCCACTATTTGCATGGCTCCATTGGAAATTTCATATTACTTGATCAATGGAATTTCGCTTGATTAGTGTAGGGCCAATGTATATAAATGCGTTGTCCAAATCAACATTTCATTTTAGCCTTCTAGTTCAACGTTTTATTTCAGTTCAGTAGTTCGCTTCTCAGTTTGGTATCCAGTATGGTTCAATTTCTAGGCATGATGACTCCATATCCCAATGAAGGCACTTGTGCAAAACCTTTTTAGTTGCAGAGAATAAACAGTTTTGGTTTCAGAACAGGCGCATGTAAAATGACAAGGTTCAAGGTTTTTCAGAGTTGATTTCAAGTAGCCCAATGGATGAAGGCACATGGTCTATTGTTCTTGGCGCTTTGTAGGAAAGTACCATCCCTAGATGGAGCCTATGTTAGAACAAATGTTGAAATATCCAAAATTTGTGTCTCTCGCCAATTTTTTTTGTCAAGTTGTGCTAGCTTTAAATCCTTCTGTCGCCTGGCGTAAACTTTTTAGCCGCAATAAAACTCTAAACCTTTTTCCATTTTCGCCAAGCTTCTCTACCGTCAAAATATCAAATCCTTGTATTACAATTTGCCAAAATCTCAAAGCTTTAAAGTTTTCCAAGGTCTCCTATTTGTCTTAGTTCACAATTCCTTGATTTTCGAAATAAATCTAAAAGTGCCAAGTTATAAAACCAAACTACATTTCTTTCTTTATATGTAAATCATATTATTTTAAAATTATTTTATATAATTTTAAATTTATATTTTATTATTTTAAAGTTTGATAAAAAAGAGGAAAAATGTTTATTTATCCAAACCTATACACCAAATATTTTTATATAAAAAATTATTGGGATAACTACCCTTCCCATCCAATCAATCTCCAAGCTATCCAACCAAAGTCACAACACAACACAAATCAGCCAAGACCGAGCGCCCGAGCGCCACACATCAAGTCACAGCGCCCAAGCGCCACACATCAAGTCACATGGAGGAGGAGCTCACGAGAGGGGCCCAAAAGGGCTGCACTATGCGTCGATAACAACTATTCACACAGATGCATATAAGAAATTCAAAGTCACTTCTGTTGCTGCAAGTGGGATAATTCCCATGGGTTTTAAAATATAATTCTAACGCACCATTCCGAATAAAGCCATTCCGCAAGCTAGCGTTGGTGACCAAGCACTATAGCCACAACGCAACAGGAGGAGAGTCTACGAAGAGCGTTGTGCATACTCTATGCGCCGACTAAGTTCATTAGTGCCCAGTCGTAGGAGGTTCAGAACAACATGTTAAGAAGTGTTTGAGGGATGCCAAGATGGATAAGAAGATTGTGTATGATGTCGTTCTTGGGAGAGGATTTACCCGTTTCCCCAAGGTGCAATAATTGTTACAGGATTTCTTTAATGGAAAGGAGCTTTGTAAGTGTATCAACCCTGGTGAAACTTTGCTTATGGCGCTACAGTCCGTGCTGCAATTCTTAGTGGAGAAAGTAATGAAGAGGTCCAGGACCGTTTGCTTCTGATGTTACTCCACTGTCACTTCGACTGGAAATTGCTGGGGAGTGATGACTTTTTTTTGTTTCTGAACATCATCCGACCGTCCATATTTCACCCAGATCAACGCAAGTCGGTTAATTCGGGTCTTCAAACATCCTCGATGTTTAACCTTTCACCAATTTACGTTTTGCTCACCGTTCCGAGCGCCAGGTTCCACTTCGGAAGATTTGATCACCGTGTGATTTCAAATTGCGACTTCTCATTTCACCCGAAGGCCTGAAGTCAGGGTTCCATGGGTAAGGTTCCTCTGTTTTAAATTTTGTTACAGGTGTGTTATCTCTGTATCAGAGTATTACAGCCCTCGACGCATCAACAAAAGTATGGACAGTCTCAACACCAAGCGCCAAGCCACCAAGGGAGGAACCATACTTAACATGTCCAACACGAGTTGGGAACCGAATTCCCTGCGAAAGGACAAGAATCCAAGCTTGGCAGTCTACATCATCATTATACATAAATAATTTTTCCTGGCTCGAACTGTAGGGTGTTGAATTATATACTAAGGTTATGGCAAAGGAAAAACAACATAGACCATGCATGGATCTTTCCATTCCTGCATTGAATTCTAGCTTAGATTGCCTTACCATCTCCACTACCAGGGAAGCAAAGGGTTATGTTTTAAGGGAGCTTATTACGAAGACTACTGCTGGGGAGATGAATTGGGTTTTGCGCATTATTATAAAGGATATCAGGATTGAGTTGAGAGAAAATTCTATTCCTGATGAGATCCACCATGACGCTCGGGACATGATGGCATCGTGTATAGATTTAAAGAATTTGCTTACATCTACACAGTCATTATGTTCGATCTCTGTGCCAGGATCTTGTTGTAGGAAAGCCGGTCAAAAGTGTCAACACTCCAAGCAAATGAATTCTATTGACGCTACTTGGGAATCTATGAAAGGGAAATAAATTACTGTTGAGTACGAGTTTGATTGTGATCGCATACAAGTGCACAAAGATAAGTCTTGCATCCAGTTCTGGGCAAGGAATGTAAAAGAACACGATGAGTATAAGTCAGCTCTAGGAGATTTACTTTAAAAGTGTATTTTTCTACATGATGTATCTTAGATAGCGAATCACCATTCCAAGCGATTTTCCTCATCTGATGACAGAATTTAAAAAGCATTTATTTGGTTGTAGCAGTCACAATTCAGTACAACCTCTGCAATGACTGAATTTAAAAAGCATTTATTTGATTGTGGCTTTTCCTCTGTTTTGTTGTGAGCAAAACAAGACCCATGCTCAAATATATTTGCTTAATTTTTGAAGATTAAACGCAACCTAAGTGAGTTTTGTGTTATTTCTTCTACTAGGGGGAAGGCCAGATTTATCCTTGTTAGATACCTTGCTTTTTTGTTTTAGTTTTTTTTGTCTCACTTCTTCTATCTATCCTTGCGACTTTAAAAGGATTTAGCAGTCAAGGTCATGGCTCTTTATTTTTTATTTTTAATGGTTGAAAGGCTCTTTCAGACCTAGTTCTAGAAGCCTCCAATAAATGATCAATCAACTACTATTATCTTCTTCAAAATGTGCTAAGGCTTGGCTCTATTACAACCTAGAGTCAACTATTGCGACTACAGTTCTCATGACTTGGAAAGACCATTCAATGCCACATTCACGAGCTCTGCATCCTTTATTTTCTCCCATATGGTTGCAAGCTGATCATGCTCCTATGTGATCCTCATGAAATAGCTGGTAACATTATCAGATCTAAACATCTGCACCGATCTGAGTTTATTCTTTAAGACCATCTTCCTATTCATGTTAGTGCTTTGGAATAAACCTACCAGGGCATCAAACATCTCTTTGGCCTTCTTCTTCTCAGACAGGTGAGGAATTAGATGGTTCTTCACCGAATCCAAGATGACCATCTCTGCTTTGATCTCCTTCTTGTTGTGAGCTTCTAAAACTACATGATCTGTCGATGGAGCAACTACTTTGTCCACAAACTCGCAAAGGTCATACTCCTTTAAAGCCAAAGTCACTCATGCTTTCCAAGATAGGAAGTTGGATGTTCCATCCAATCATCTTCAACTCTCAATGATGTTGTTTCCATCCCTCAGACCTGATAAACTGCCCTGGAAATAACCTGCTGTTGAAAACTACCCCTATACTGACCTATACGGACTTGTACGTGCCTGTCACCACTGGAACCCGCGTATGTATGCGCTTGTGCTTACTACAACTAGTGTATACGCGCATGTGTTTACTACAACCTGTGTATACACGCCTGTCCCTTCTGTAACCTACGTACAACCTCGTAAACCTGCAAAACCCTAGTTCTGCCTCAGTATGATTGTTTTCCTGAAATTCGTCCTTCGATTTTTGTCTGCTGGTTATGGATCTACTAAGATCTCCTGCAGATCTGATAGATCTACAATCAACTGCTATTGATCTAAGATCTAGCTTCCCTTTAGAGCATGCACTCTGATACCAAGTTGAAAACCCTTCACTCCAACACCTAGGTATCTTATTATCTAGTGATTTCCTTACTACAAATCAGATTAGCAACTCACAAAACAAAAATATACCGCTGAAAATTCAACTCAAATAAATCTAGCGGAAGCAAAAATGGAAACCAAATCATGCACACATAAACACCAATATTTTTGGGTAGATATCCCTGGAAAAAACCCGGAGGGAAAACCAATGTTGAGAATGATTTTATTATGCTAAAATTAGGGCTTCTGTAACAAGGATAATGGCCCACTGAGAGAAATAAAACTGCAAACCTAACAAAGTTTGATTTGTTGTACGACTCAAATCTACATGTGTTTCAAGGTGTATGCGCCTTTCCTTCTGCACACCTGTGTATACTCACCTGTCTCCACTGTGACCTGCATACATGCATATAAAGAATGTACGAAAAACTTTGTACAATGCAACCCTTTCTTGTGGCTTCACTCTACTGAAACCCACTTGCAGTTGCCTCTATTCTCTTCTCCTTGGCCTGATATCTAGATGGAAGTCCTCCACCTATCCAAGATTTCCTTGAATCACAGTCCTTCATGATCCAAGCTCTAAGCAAAAGTCCTTCGCTCTAATCAATGTATCAAGTTTCATCAAATGTCTTCTCCTTTACCCTAGCCTTGCTTTTATAATCTTGAGTTATAACCTAACCCTAATCTCCAAAGTGATTGACAGTTGAAATTACTTCTCACCTCACTTGAGATCAATAGCTAATATTAAATGCTAATTACTTTTAGCATTTAAATAAATAACTCAACTAATTTTTTATTTATTTTTATTGGTAATCTTGAATCATGTGACTGGCGAGGGACTGACCTATGGCTGAGATGCCACGACCCATGGGCATCTAAGCCGTCAAAGTCCCCCGGGGATCGCACCCAGCCTGGACCGCACCAACCCTTAACATGGCTGGATTTTGAGGTGTCCCCAAGGGTTTCGAACCGATGACTTTCACTTACGGAGTGCCTTGACAACGCACTCCCTCACCGACTGCTCTAGACCTCGGTGACAACTCAACTAATTAATAAAAACACTTTAATAATTTATTTAATTAAAGTAAAGTCAAGGATAGAAGGCTTTGGACGATTTCCACACGTTTAAACACATAGACCTGTGCAGAAATACCTATCCGATGCTACCATGCATCAACAGTATGACCATTCGTTGGCCAGAAAAAAAAGTGTGCTGAAATCTCATGGTTTTTCTTGAGCGACTCACTCATGTTGGTCGACTACTCACTCAAGCTAGCCGATTCTCCTTTTACCTAAGTCAACTTCAATATTTTTGTGGGTTAAATTAATTCCACCTAGTCGATTTATTCCTTGTTGGTTGACGTGATAGTTGCTTGGTCGATACCTCTTCTAGCTAGGTTGATTCCTTATATCCCTGAGTGATTGCACTTACCCAGAAGCCGCATGGTCGTGCAATTGCAGTAGATGATGTTGTACAGTTCATACACGGCAGAAAGACGTTCTCTAGTGGCTTATTATTTTGGAGAAACGAGGTAGTGGATCACTCAGCCAAAGATGTTCTCTGGTGTCTTAACATTTTGGAGAAACGAGGTAGTGGATCACTCAGCCAAAGATGTTCTCTGGTGGCTTATCATTTTGGAGAAACGAGGTAGTGGATCACTCAGCCAAAGATCTAACCTTCACATTTGGACAACAATTAAGAGAAACTGCATATGATTATTCATATGTCATTGCCAAGTATTTGCCAATAAGCTAAACTTATTGCTAAAGAATTCTTTGTTTTCATTTGAGCTTGAGCCATATAATTTGTTTGGTATACGGGAAGCAATTATTGTAGAAGTTTAGTACAGTCTACAGTGTTTGTATTTCCCAACCATCACAAACTGAATGCTCCAACCATGACAATTTTCCAAGGACTTTGGGAGGTTAGGAGTCACCTTACAAGGTTTTTTTGAGTTCATTCAAAGACACAAAGTGTGGTGTATGAATGCCTAATTCATTGCAATACCCGAGCATTAATCTTCCTTTGGTTATTAGAGCTATATAACCATTGTCAGTGTATTCTTTTGAAGAACTTGAAGCAACAAAAGTTCTTGCAGAGTGGAAGCATTGTTGAGTTTGACACAGAGCTTGATGGTTGTAGCAAGTAGCAGGCAGTTTGAGGACCCCATAGGTGTGGCATTGGTGGCTGGCATTGGTCCTAACTAGCCACAAATAGAGCAGTGAACCAGACTTGAAGGCAGAGAAGACTTGTTGGCCATCACAAGCAAGTAACCAACAAGGTAACCGAACACACAAACATCCCATCCTCATGTGCCTGAGAGGGATATAGCACAAAAGGGATTGCAGTGGGTTGTTTCCATTGGTTGCAAAAAGTAGGCCTTGCAGCCATCAGAAGAGCAAAGGCTACACTGTGAAAAGGAAACTCACATAGCATCGGTATCTGGTCACTAGCTTCAGAATATTTGCAGAGCATAGTTTGTTATTGACTGGATTGATATTGCATTACCAGTTGGTTCTAGTGTGCAAGCTACATAGAGAAGGAGCCAACCAATCATCCAGAGCAGAGGTTGCACAAAGAGTAGACATTGCAGCCATCCCAAGAAGAAGAAGACAGAGATCCTTGTACAGGGCAGGCAATAGAGGCCTAGTGGCCTTTTTGAAGACAAAGCACTCTATACAAGCCTAAGAACAAAGCTTGGAAGAGACTTCCATAGAGGATCCGTGTTGGTGAAGTGAGTGGGCCATAAGTCCCTTGTTTATGGATCACATGTGCAAATATGTTTAATTGTATCAAAGCAGAAATGTAGAGAATATGAAAAGGCCATGCTATCCTTGAATGGCTGAAGCTATTGTAAAGGAATTCATACATGGTTGCAAGCTTTGAATGTAATAAGTCCTAGGACCTATGGCAAAGGCACTGAAAGAAACAGACTGAATGAAAATTAGAGCCAAATTTTGACCTATTCAAGCTTAATAGATTTGTATGTCTAGTTTGAGATGGACAAATCTCTTCAACTTATGCATGAGGCCAGCAGAACAAAGGATTCCACACTGCATTTACCAAGTGTGCTGAGGACTATTTGTTCTCACTCATCTTTGGATGACTTGTCAACTATAAACCCATGAACTAATTGTTAATTTCTCCCCCAACCAAGATTTAGAGTCAGTATTTCTTAATTGAGAGCTTCCCCAATTCCACCAAATCCAAATGCTAGTCCAATGGCCAACATAGATGAACAAAACGAATCCTAATTTTGTCAATAATTCACCATTGGCACAGTAGCACTGAAATGGGTTCACCACAGCTTTTGATGAAATGAAAGCGATATTAAACATGACAAAATTTCATAGAAGAAATGGTCACAAAGCTTTTGCAGTTTGTGTTGCCTGATGCTTTAGCTTTTCCTAAATAAAAGGAAGAAATACAAATATTTACTTAATATCCGGAAATGACCAAAACAGGTCAATGGGACTGTAAAAAGTACAACCAGCTTAAAATATTCAAGACGGAGCATCTAATGTGTCTCTGATGAAATCCAATAAACTAAACTAAAAATAAAATAAAACAAGTTCAAAACGATTATAATAAAACTTACATAACATCGATTGTAATTCCATGACAGCAGGTCTGTTGAATAAAAAGTCATTAATATTTCAATTCAGGGAATATGTTCTGCGGTTCACACTATGCTGCAACAGTGCAAAGTAATGACATTTAGGCAGCTTCTTGGAATAGCTTAGGCAAATAATGGTGACCTGTAAAGAAAGACTTTTTACAACAAACTCAGAAAAGCATAGTAGTGAACTACCTGTGCCATACACAGAGTGACACATACAGCAGGATATCTGCTACCAAAATATATGAATGCTATCCTGAACCACTTCTAATATTTACATTTTTTAATTCTAAGCTTGTAAAATTTATATATAAAATACAAATTTAAGAGCATTATTCTCCGAATAATACTCTACCAATAGGAAAGGTCTTAATATGTTTGCTTTGATAGCAAAACTGCCTATGTAAATATATATTTACAATCGTTCTTAATTACAGAAGTTCCAAATATAAACTGGTTTGAGGATGAAGCCCTGCTTCCTTCAACGTCAAGTGCGTTTTATCGGAACCATACACTCTTCTTGGAAAAGTTGCTATTAACCTATACCCTCCAATGGCCACTAAACCCAAGGAATCAACATAGTTATAAATAGATTTTACTCTCTCTGTGCACAAGAATCTCCGCTCTTTCCGATCTCCGCTAGGAAATCGTATAAGAATCTGCAAAAAGGACAATCCATGTGCATTGATCATATTCAACCAATTCTATCAGAAACAACAAAACCAAATGATAGAATGGACAACTGAAAGATATTTATAGATGATAGAAAGGACAAGTGAAAACTACTTATGATAACAAAATGGACAATAGCAAGACAATTATAAGGCATTACCTGGGTGACATTAGGACCCTTTTCAGGCTGAATATCACCTGCATGCACACCTTCTCTGCCTTGAAACCGAGGTGCGGCTTCTATTATAGCTCGATCTTCTTGTCTTGTCTTCTCTTTTCCTTCTCTTGCAGCACGTTCAGTTTCCAAATGTCTACGGCGGTCTCTTTCCTGTTTTAACCAATATTGCATTCTCAAAATATTAATTTAAAGATCAATGTAAGAAAGTTTATCAGACAGTGGTCTAGTAGTTGAGAAAGGATGTCACCATGCAAATGACCCAGGTTCAAACCCCTACCATGATTGATGTGGAACTGTAATAATGTGTAGGTAGGGTTCATAGCTCACCACAGATCAAGGCATGACTTATAAACTCATACTAAGGTTGACAAGTCACAGTACTGTTATGAAGTAGGATAAGTAGAATGCATTTAAAATAAAATGATCAATTACATCTTTTTTTTTTAAATGGGCTCATTATTGCTGTACTATCACCTACACAGTTGACATATCTTTTTTATCATCCTTTGGTATAGATTAAATGCAATAGAAAATTAATTTCCACTGCGATCCAATGAAAGCAGATAATCGTTGTGCAAACTTCATCTGATTGTACATAGAATTTAAGCAATCACAGTGTACATTAGATTAATATCAATCTTTAGTCATACAATATAAGGAAACGAGCCTATGCTAATGCCAATATATACTTCAATATCTAGTTACATATGCAATGTGAGTAGAGTCTATAATTTGTTCGGTACATTCGAAAGCAAAACTGGGGAAAAAGGGAATTGCTCTCAAGCACAAACCATGAGTATCAACCATCCAATCAATAAGTCAAAGATAGGGCAGAGAGACAATGCAAATAAGAACCACATGGGATCAGTCAAACAGATGCAAATCCTAAACAAGGCAAGAATTGATGGCAAATACTGAGCTTGATCAGAAGTATGAAAGTGAAGCATACCGAGGCAGATTTATAGGAATAACAAAACCAAATGATAGAATGGACGACTGAAAGATATTTATAGATGATGGAATGGACAAGTGAAGTTTATTTATAGATAATAGAATGGACAATAGCAAGACAATTACAAGGCATTACCTGGGTAACATTAGGGCCCTTTTCATGCTGAATATCACCTGCCCGTGCACTTTCTCTGCCTTGAAACCGAGGTGCAGCTTCTGTTGTAGCTCGATCTTCCTGTCTTGTCTTCCCTTTTCCTTCTCTTGCAGCATGTTCAATTTCCAAATGTCTACGTTGGTCTCTCTCCTGTTTGGCCAATATTACATTGTCAAGATATTAATTTAAAGATCAGACATACGGCACTGTATTGGACATTGGTCTAGTGGTTGAGACAGGGTGTCAACATGCAAATGACCCAGGTTCAAACCCCTACCCAAGTTGAGGTGGAACTGCAATAGTTTGGAATTAGGGTTCATAGCTCACCACAGATCAAGGCATGACTTGAAGAATCATACCAAGGTTCACAAGTCACAGTACCATTATGAAGTAGGATAAGTTGAATACACTTAAAATAAAATGATTAATTACACCTTTGTTTTTGAAAAATGAGTTCATTAAATTCGGTAGTATCACCTACACAGTTAACATATCTTTTTGATCATCCTTTCGTATAGATTAAAAGCATTAGAAAATTAATTTCCACAGCAATCAAATGAAAGCAGATAATCTTTGTGCAAACTTCATCCGATTTTACACAGAATTTAAGCAATTACAGTGTACATTAAATTAATGTGAATATTTAGTCATACAATCTCAGGAACTGTGTCTCTGAAAAGAATATAGATGAAATGCATGTGCAGAGTGAAGGAAAACCGTCAAATGTGAAACCATATCGACACCCTCATTACCAGGAAAGATTTCAAGGAAAGCAAGAAGATTGATATCAGCATTATCAAGGAAGAAGATGGAATACTTGTCAATATTCATGGAACAAGGCATCACAAAACCACTCTTCAACAAGCTATTATCAGAGATCAACAACCATTACAAATTGGGGAAGTTACAACAACAATACATGGAATCAAAGGAAAGAAAATTATGCAACAACTAGCCACCAAGGATTAAGACCAAAAATAATTGATTTTGGATGGATAAATCATCATCAATGGAAGGAAGAAAGTAGGAACATAAGAAATTCATATTACTTGGTTTCATCACATGTGAAACCTTTAATTGCAAAGCTTTTTGAAGGAGAGTACTATGTTATGACCCGGGGGGGCGCGGGGGGGGCATATATGGGGTTAAATGTATATGATATGATCCCAAGGGGAGGCATATATGGGGCTAAATGTACATTTAATGTGTAAATGTATATGTAATAGGGTCAGCCTAATAGTAAAAGGGCCTCATGTATAGTGTGTGAACATGTATATATAGAGATCATGTATTCATTATTGAGGACATGTGAATTGTGATGGATGAATGTATTTGGATATTTGGAGGAGGTTCTCCTATTCTTTAAGGAATTATTGTGTAACTTATCTCTCTTATCTATCTTGGAGTTGTGCTCCACGCTCATGTTGGTGTACATGGTGTGTACTTTTGGTTTATTCTAATATCTTAAGTATTTGGAACATAACATACTTCTCACCTTGCACCTGACGGGGGAATATCAACGGTGATAGTTAGACTTCAAGTTTTGAAGTCCTATAGATCAAATTTCAATCACAATTTGGGAATTCCAACATGGCAATTGGTCTCCTTAACTATTCATTGGGATGTTGTTCGACACCTAATTGTGTCTAGATTCAGAGAGAACTTCGGTGATCCTATTTTCTCACTGATAGCAGAATGGTGATCCTATTTGTTATCCAATTAGCAGAAGACACCGGTTTCTTCTAGCCAAATTACTTGGCAAATGATCAAGCAATCGGAGAATGTTCAGACATGGCAACTGTTCACTTCCAAAATTTTTGCTTTCTTTCAAAGTTCATTTAAGATGAATCATTCAACATCCATATTGACAGTTTTTCAGGCATATCTTCATCAAAGCTCAGGTTCAGAAGTTTCAGATTGAAGATCGAAGATGATATTAGTTTATTGCCTAGTTATTGTTGCCTTACTCGTATAATTATTCAGACTCGTGATTAAGGGGGGGAAGTTAGACTGTGAGTTCCTAGGCAATCACAAAGTCCGAGATCACCTTCTTTTGAGTTGTCATCCTTATCTACTTATGAGGTGTTGCCATTATCCATTGACGAGTTGTCAATGAAATCTAAATCTAGATGTGGTCAGATACATGTCTTATATATTGACGTCATTGAATGAATACATGTGTTGAATATGGCTTAAATCCTTTTCCGCCAAGTTGTTATGCTTGCTCTATTTCTTAATTGGCTTTTACACATAATTGGCTTCTGAAGCATGCCACGTTAGTAACTGCCTTTTTGTAATAGCGTAAGATAAAATTGCCAGTAGCCACAGAAATGCTCTGCAAAATGTTGCCTCAAGGTTCATAGTGTCAACATTGGAATATATGAGTATTTCATCAGTCCACGGCGCCATCAAGGTATGTTAGTGACAATTTTCATTATTTTATAATCATATGCATGTGAACAGAGAGAAAAACAGAGGGAAGTTGGTATGGCCCAATAATGTACATGGTGCCTTTTCAATTAATCTTCTAAAGACAAGATTGTAATTCAAAAAAACATGATAAAAATGAACAATTGAAGAATTGGACATGAAGGGCAACAAAATGAACAGGGAGCAGCCACAATGAAATACTGCTTTATAAGTGGCACAAAAAGAAAGATGTTCTCAAGATGTGCTTACTTCTCAGCAACAAAATGCAAGAAGGGAACTTTTCATACATGTCTGCAAGGCTGCATTGGGTAGATAGAGAATTCTATTTTCCCTGCCAAATACTACCAAACTAGAGGCCTTTTAAACATTTAATTGTATAGGATGGCCTTTAACTTTGCAGGATAGCTACATGGCAAAGGGAATGAACAGTTAGACAAAGCAGTTGTAAGAGTAGAACCTGATCTGTCCTCAGTGCTGCTCGATATGCTGCATCCTGCTCCTCTCTTAGCTGCTGGTTTGATAACCTCATCCCTTCTTCTTCCAGCCTTGCATTTATCAAAGCTGAGCCCTGTTCCTCTACTGCTTTCTGCAAGATCTCAACCAGTTCTTGTGAAGATACTGGGCCTTCAATCTAGTCCAAAGAAGAAACACTGCCTTAGAGAAGGAAACATTAATGACTTGATGACTGATAATGGTAGTGATAATGTTCTTCAAATTGCCTATGCAAAATTGAACTGAACTGAACAAGATAAAACGTCACTCGCCTTGGTGAGTGAATCATGAAAGCAGAAAAATATTTATAGAGGTGTACTGCTGATAGAATGGGTGTACTGGTAAAGGTCATGCATGCCTTCCAAAAAAGAGGAAAAATAAGATTTTGATGTACACAGGAGACTAGCCATGCTGTAAGGGGAGTTAGAGAAATTACATCCAAGAGATGCCTTCGATAATAGCAATCATTCTTATTCATAGGATGTTAAATTGATCAAATGAAGGCATATTTTTAATCAGGGATGACAATAATAATAACAGAGATTTAGGAAATATATCAATAGATAAACAGAAAATCCATGCAATATATGAATCTCCAATGGGACATTATACGGATATAGAGATTAATAACCTTTTTCATACAGCTCTCAAGTTTCTCTAAATGTTATGTTTTATCTTCCATGCATATTTAATTCCTCCTCCACAATAGTACAATTCAAATAATCAAATTGTTCTACTTTATCTACAAAATATACTTGTGAGCACAGCATAGTTCCTCATTCTCTTGTTCTGTTACAAAGCATTGGATAGTTTCTTTTGCACCTTTTCTACCTTCTGTTAAAGCTTGCTTTATCATCATGCAAAGAGTGAGGATGATCCAATCAGATCAAGGGTCTCACCTTTTTGAACTTGGTACATATATATCATTATACGTACATGCTTCAAATTTTCCTACAAGTACAAACCCTAATCTTCAATTCAGGAATATAATATCCCAGGATTTTCAGTAGCAGAACGAATTCATTTGTGGACAATAAAAAATTACTACATTAAAGGATAGGCCCCGAGTTTGTATTATTGAAAAGAAGCAGAGGATTTGAAGAGGATTGTAACCAGATGCTAAGATCTGACAAGGTCTGGTAAAAGAATCCAGGAGCAACAGGTGGGGTACCAAGTCTGATTTTGCAAGGTGGCAGAGGCCCCCAGAAGTGAAAAAATCTACAAAGCAGAGGTTGTAATCTCATTGAAGGTAACCAAGTCTAGGTGCGATGCAAAGAAACACTGCAATGGTAAGGTAAAGTCCCCGAGTATATTGAGGCCGCAACACCAAGGTTGTGAGGTTGTGAGCAGATTGTGATTCAAGGTTGCAAAGAGGCATAAGCCTGCAACTTTGTGTTGTGGGATGGTCATAAGATCACAATCCCAAGGTTGCAGAGGGTACAAAGTTGCAAGACCCATTTTGTAGGGAATTAAAAGACCTGCAATTCAACATTGTGAGGTCATAGAACCTGTAACACGCCCTTGCAAAAATAAAGTTCTGAAAAAGTGCGAAGGCCACAAGACCATACTACGGAATATAAAAAAAAACTCACTACAAAATTACAATAAAGGAAGCAGAACAGTCAGGCATTTGGCTTTCCAAATTCTACAAATGTTGGGATCCCAGTAACCCTCACCCTCCCCC
>JASDQU010738182.1:108995-119570 GCA_032191745.1 Picea mariana
AAGCTTCATTTACAGTATTCCTAGTGTAAAATTTTGAGTATATGCACCATTTTATTTTAATTCTCTGTATTTGATCTGCTTCTAGCTCTGTAGACTAGAATAAAAAATAAATTATTGGGCATAGACAGACTTAGTTTTGTAAGACCTTGCAAAACCAATTCAAGCCATGAGTTGAAACTTGAAAGTACTTGAAAGTTGAATAGCAAAGCCATAAGTTTAGAAACCAAAGATGCATTAAAGTCCAAAATATTTGGTATCATAGCGGTTCAAGTTCCTTGGCAAATAGTCCCAATCAGATCACTCAAGTTCTTGAAGAAAAGTCACCAGTACATTTGGTTGATGGTCGGCACTAGAACCAAGTACAAGGCAAAGGGAGAAGAGATAGACGAAGCCTGAATAGCTAGAGAGAGAAGGGCTCAAAGATAAAATCTAGACATGGAGGGTAGTAGAAGAGAGGGTCAAGGAAGCCCATCCTTACCTGAAAGGCGGCTAGCCAGATTAGATGGCTTTGAGGATCTCCAACTTGCAATCAAAGAGAATATAAAAGTACTCAGCCAGACGATGGCTTTCAAGTCCCTGCAACAATATTTTGTAAATCTCCCAAGTAGTAACCCGGTCTGGTAATGCCAAAATTCCTTCTATGTCAGCTGAAGGAACCAGTTCTAGCCCTATTACTTTAGCATCAGTGCTAGCAAACACTCTTTCATCGAAAAAGGTCTATTTAATGTAGAGATGACATTGGCAATCGGCCTTTTGATGAAAGTTGAAACCATAAATGTCAAAAAGCTTGATAATTGGATTCGGAAGTTAGAAGTGTATATTAAATGTCCATGGTTATCCGACTCGTAGAAAATCTCATATCCTAGGCTGAAGATGGCAAGCCGTGCCTTGTTATGATGGAAATGTTTTTGCTAGTGGCAAAGGCAACAAAGAAGACTTCTCATCCTCAATTAGGAAGAATATAGACAAGTACTGTGAAAGAAGTTCCACCTAGCAAGGTATGAATGTGAGTTAAGAATACAATGGCAGAGTCTCAGGCTGAAAGTCGATGATTATATAACTAAATTCCACAAAACAGAATTCTATTGCATATTTCTGAAGATTAAAGAGATGGTATGCCGAAGGATATAGGTGGGCTACATAGCTATAATTAAAGAGACATTTCGACTTTTAAGAATAAGTTCAGATTGGGACCAGCAACAGAATGGATTACTCTGAGAATTGTCGTTGATCTGATGCAGGAAGACTCAAAACCTTCCCCGATGAAATTGATGGCAAGTAGAATGAGTCAGCAAAAGGATTCCAATAGCAAGTTCTTATATGTGTGTTGTTAAGTCTAATTGACAGCACTGGACTTTTTCTTATAATATTTGAAAGTGCAGTTTCTAGTATCAACCCTACGTCAGAATTCATAGTAATATAGTGAAGGACAGGTTTGCTATATAAATGCTCAGCAGGGCCTTTATTCAACAACTCTTTCTATGCTTATGTGGATAGTATGTAGAGCTTTTGATTTTGAGTTGGTGAAGTTTAAGGGTCAACATAACTCCATGCTTATTGGGCACCGACATCCTTAGCGTGGATCGGGAGGTCTGCACTAGCTGCTTGACGAATTTTCAATCATCACGGACTAGCCGCTCACAATTTCACTCACCAACAGTGAAGAGTACAGTCGTTAAAAGCCTTGTAGCCACTATGGGGCATAATTTGATCCCGTTAACAGTGTTGAGCTTCAATCTAAATAACATATAATGAAACAGTTTGTTTAAAAGAGAATTTGAGCATCAGAGTCATACCTGTTGCAACACTTCAATGCTTTCATTCGGAGCAGACATGACAAGTGCACAGAAAGGAAATACGGTTGCTCTTAAGGCATCGCTTAAAGGAAACCCCTCGCTGCCATTCACCATAGCCCCCCAACAGACAAAGTTGGCATCCAAGTACTCTACCACGAGTTCTGAACAAAGAGTATTCTCACAAAAGCCACTGGTATATGGATGATCCGGATTATGCAGATACACAAACAGAAACTTGTAGTCCTCCTTTGCCATTCTCAAAGCATCCATGAAACTTGATCCAAAGAACAGAGGATGGTATTGCCCATATTGTTGCTCAAACCTCCTCAAAAAAGCCATGGACTCGGACTCAATTGGCATCAGGGGGTTAGAGATTTGCTGATCCGAAAAAGGATCAAGATAGGCAGGCTGCTGCTGGATCCCCACCCGAGCTTCATTTCTTCTACCCATGCCCATATGAGAAAGCATTTCCCCTGCCATCGTCATTCCATAACCAACTGCTCTGGACACTCCTCCAACAATACAAGCAGGCAGGGATACTATTCTCGACATCATACCTGACTGCCTAGCCCTGGATCTTGACACCGGACCCGGACCCTGATGGCCATTACCCCGAGTCCTATTATCCCTATAAGAAGAATTCAAGTACCCATGATTGTTTTCACCATCATCAATTGGGTCTCTGAATCCATGATAATTCATGGTGTTCTCTGTGGTTTGTCCTGTAGATGATTTGAAATCCTCTCTGTCCCAATTGAAAACACTCTCTGTGGAATTCAATCCACTGCCTTGATGATGTGGAAACCAGTCTCTACAAGGGGCAGGTTCTATGGTTGGAACCCAATCACTCGTGCTACTTATATAACTACTGGGTGTCTGTGCAACAGTTCCATTCAGTATGAAATGCACTGCAGCTTCCAAATCCCAGCCATGAGACTGTAATATCTCATAGCATATCGATGGGTCTTCCACCCCCGTGGCATCCTGAAAGTGGCTGATCTTGGATTCGATTCTTTCCATTAAGTTCTAATCCTTCTGCCACTTTTTTCCTTATTACTAATGGCGTTAACCACAAGCAAAACCTCAGGATTGCTTCCTAAAAACAAAAGAAAGACAGAACCTAGAACTTATATTACAGTGAAAGTTACATAAAAATTCAAAGTTTACATGAAATGAAACGTTCAACAATGCATTTAAATATAAAAACCTAAACGCCTAACTCAGCTAAAACATGCCTGCAACGCACGCAGTTCTCAGCAGTGCTAGCTTACATATAGTCCTAGTTACCCGCCCATCATTTCAAAGGATGCTGATTAACTGGAATCTACCAGCCAACTGGAGGAGGAATCAGTTGGTAAAGATGAAAATTTTCTTGATTATCGTGTTGAATTGGTGCACTATTCTCTCTCGGACAAAGCATATGGCATCTCTAATGTGTTAAAACAGCATTCCCTTTACCGACATAGTGCGTTAGAAACAGCATTTCCTTTACCGACATGATCATAACAGTGATCGCAGCCTTAGTTTCTAAGGCTGGAATCATCCCTTGCATTCAAACATATATTACCATTCTATAATTTTTCCTTTATTGAAAGTTGCTGCTTTTGGAATACGGGACCAGCATTACTTGAGTTTGTTCTCCATTCAAAGAAATATCTATATCCATATCACATAGATTCTGGTATGGGTTTCCTCGTGAGTAGAATGGCCAATTACTATACTCACAGGATGCCCAAATAAGTAAATGCATGATACAAGAGATATCGATGGTGTATATATATATAAAATCAATGCACTGTGGGGTATTCATGAGGTGGACTAAGTATAGGCTCTTTCTTTATTTTTAAATATGAATGTGGGATTTTTTAATTTCTCTATTAACATAATAATAAAAATAATCTTTCTCCCCGAATGAGGTGATATTGGGAGACACCTGTCAAGAGGAGTAGCCAAGAGAGGGCCACCGTGGCATCAAACACGTGACGGACGCGTGCTTCCCCCTCCTGCCACCTTAATGCAATTAAAACTACATTGCATGAGACAGGGCGCCATTAATCTTAGTGCGCCCTGCTCTAGCTCTCCATCCCTTCAATGGACCAACGCCGTGGCTCTGAATTTACTCTTCGCGTGTGTTGGTTTTATGGATGGAACCAATGACTTGGATACTATGTATTGCACCAGGTGCATTGGACGCCTTATTCTCCTGTGATCAGATCCTCCAGAGCTCGGCCTCCCACTCAGTGGTTCCTTAGCCTTTTTTCGTTCTCTCCGGTGTGTTTCCGCCCTCACTGTGTCTTAGAGATGTCGAGACAGAGGGGGAAGTCAAAATGAGGCACGGCATGGCAGCCCAACCAACCGCGTCTGGCCCTCTGCCCCCCGCCCACACCATCCCACAACTCCTCCTCTTCGTCGCCCTCCTCGTCCTCCTCCCTGGTGCAGTCAAGCCACAGCCCCAACAACCTCCCACCCCTCTCATCGCCTTTCGCTTGCAAGTTGGAGTGGTTTGATCTCTCGGGGACTTCTCTGGGATTTAACCTAAGCCCCTGTTAGAATATGATGGATGTGCTCGTTTCACCATAGACAATATCACTATTGTCACACAACCATAGGCCGAAACCACCCTCCGAGCACCTTAACCTTGATAGAGAATCACTCCGGAAGCAAACCCTAGGCTAGATAGCCAAACAAAGGGTAGCGCACCTTTCTCCAAGGATAGCGCACCAAACAAGAGCTGATCAGATAGTCCAAACCATAACCAAGAGATAGTCCAAGCCAAAACGTAATCTACTAGCTGCAGCAGCTGTAATGGCAACTTTCCTCCAAACTTGCGCACAAACTGGCCTACTGCAATGTGCACAAGTGAGCTCTGCAGTTCTGGGAATGCCTGCCAAAATGAAGACCGACCTCCTGTATTTATACTAATTCTGGCTAACTGTCTGGGCCGACTTCTCATTCTGGGTACCTATATAATATTTCTTCTAGCCGACTTCTTCTCTTGGAGGCTAATAACCTAATACAAATTATCTCCTTGAGCGGACTTGTCTGCTAGGGTTATTAGCCAACTCATTAGGGTTTCTTCTTGCTTTCCGGAATATTCTATTCTCGTCAAGTTTACACGTGGAGGTAAATACCTCCCGCAACTACCATAATATCAACACTCCCTCCTAGCTAGGGAGGTATTGAAGACAATGGTCTTGAGCACAAACATACCATTGAATCAGTAGCATCACCATAGTCGTACAAACTATCGCAAGATTAGATCATGAGTACCATCATCATTATCAATGTCATCAACTGCATCATCTCTCGAAACCATACTCCATCTGAGTAATCAAACATGATGCTGGATAAGTCACTCACTCCATAGAGTGACACAAGAACCATTATTCTAATCCAGACATATGTCCTAGAAGAATAGATGTCCTGGACTATTTTCCGTCTGAGAAATTTTTGTCCATTGATCATCCATCTAGCTGATAATCATTTCCAACACTGCTAATAGTCTTCAAGGCAATTGGAACAATATCATTTAATAGAACACAACTGTATCTATCCATAGTTGTACACAACTACAATCTGGCGGTACACTACCACACCAAGTAGCACATAGATACTTGATCAATGACATATAATCACAATCAGTGGAACACATCCACCACAATAGCATACATCTATTGTCCAGAGACATACAATCTCCATAACAATCATCTGATATCAACCTGCACAGAAAACATTGTTATGATATAAACTGAATCATCTGGGCCATTCTTCCACTCACATCTATGAGATCTAGAAGAGCATTTGCCCTCAGAAAGTCAAACATCAATGATGAACTATTTGGACTATTCTTCTCAAGAAAGGACGAATAATTGTCCTGATTTATGAGCCTAGACCATTTCCCACCCTGGGTTATTCCTTCGACACTAAACAAAATGCAACCTAGAGAGAATGAGTCTACCCTAGGTAATGCCTATCCCTGATTGTTGAACCTAGACCATTCCCCACCCTGGGCCATTCCTCCGGCACTAAACAAAGTGTAGCCTAGAGATAATGAATATGCCCTAAGGAATGATTGTCATGCACCAACCTCCAAAACAGACCATTCTTCAAAACTGCTCACAACTGTGAGCTTCAAAAGAATGATTGTTCGACGAAGCGGGCCAGTCTTCTTGAGTAACCCTCAAGAAGAGAGACTTCCCTAGACCATTCCCCATGTTAACCACAATGGGAAATCGTTGTCTATGGTACATCAACAATCCATCGAACCACTTTCATTACGAAAATGACTGTTCGATTTGGACCATTTTCCGAACTGGAAAATGCCTATCCATCAGAAATCTCAAACCACTTTCCGAACTGGAAAGGAACTGCTCATCTTGGACCATTTTTCGCACTGAAAAATGACTGTCCATAAATAACACATCAGTGCTCCCTCCCAACCTGGGAGTCATCTCTTCCTTTTTCAATAAGAAAGTCGTCTCCATGAGCTCCAGTTTGAGTACACAAACTCTTTCACCTTGGACAGAGGCTTTACCAAAATGTCTGCTTATTTGTTCATATATATATATATATATATTGGATGCTTGATCTCAAATGTACTTCGATCTTTCTGGAACACTGGTTTTCTCTAAAGGCATCATATAGCTTTGATCAATATAATATATCATTATTGGATTCATCTTTTGTTCCCTGCTAGCTCATAATATTGTGGCAAGGCTCAAGCTGGAACATATCCATGTGGCACTTCTTTTGTCATCATGAGATCTTTGTCATGGATTGGCAATCCATCATTCTGGAGTTCTGAGTAATCATTATGATATAATATGAAAGGTTTTCACCACTCTTCTGTTGTGCATTGGAGGTTCTCCACCAAGTTGTCTTCTCTCATCTACATACAAATGTCACTTTCTGGTATACCTCAAATCCCTGAGGTTGTTCTTCATATTCTCTTTGTTCAATTATTCTAGAGAACAGTCTTTGTCAATCCCATGGATATTGCAAACGATATAATGGCTCATGTAGAGGTGTGTCTGGTTTACTGGAACAAGCAACCATCATAGTCTTCTCCCTCCATCTGGGAGAACCTCTAGTTCTGGATCTCGTAATGATTACATTCATAAGTCTTTCCATACACTGTTCTACATCACAAATTTTAGTTCCTCTGCTTGATTACTTTTAGTGGGTTCATATCAGGTTGGTAATCTTGTGATTCTTGATACAATGATTGGTTGTTCTGGATTTTCTTTCTTTCTTGGAATCTTCATGTTCTTCCTTATGTTTTTCTTTAGCTCTTGGGTCCATGGAGTTATAGATTCCATGCCCTGAAGGTTTCACTTCTTTCTGTGGATGGACAACCAGGGATACTTTAAGGCTTCTTTTCGAAGAAGGCTTCTTCTAAAGTCAAACTGAGCACGTACTGCTTTTCATGGTTGCTACCATGGATATATACTTCATCATCTTCAATGGATCATAGGACTAGCTCCCTCCTAATCCTTTCTTCATGTATGAGTTCATGTATATAATCGGCTCCCTCCATCTAACATAATCCATGCTTCCGTCTGCAACCTTATTGCCTTTTGCAAAGTGTCATAAGTCTTTCTCCAATTTCCTCTTGATTGTTGACTTCTTTCTGTCTTTACTTCTTATAGGTTTCTTTCTGATTTCGGCTTATCTTGCAGCTTGTCTTGTCTTATAGTCATAGTGATAGCATTCCTTACCTTGTTGTTCTTCCATAAGTAGTTTCTCTTTGATCATATTATCTTCTAAGAAATAGATATGCAAGATATGTATCGAAAACATGGTATGTACAAGAACTATGAAGAGTATTGTTACCTTGTCTTAGAAGAAGAAGTTTGTTTTGTCTTGCTTGGCTTTCTTTGTAGGTTCCTTTTCTTCGACAACTGATGCTTCGTGTGTCTCCTTCCTTTTCTTTAGCCAGAGACAATGATTCTTGTAGTGACCATACTTTTGACAATTGAAGCATTGTATCCTTGATATATCTTTCTCTTGATTTGTTTTCTTCCTGGAGCCAAACTTCTTTTTGTTCCTGAAATCCTTGAACCTTGCTGTGAAGGCTTGATCATTGTACTTCTTTTGGGGTTTCTCTTTTGCACTGATCCTTAATTCTTCTTGAGCACAGCAAGTCCAAAGTTCTTCAAATGGAGGATACTCCTTTCTTGTATTCATGCTTGTGGCAAATGCATCCCACGTCTTGGGAAGACCATTGAGTACTATGTTTACCAATTCCTTCTCTGAAATGATCTCTTCAATAGCTTGTAGTTGATCTCTTAACTGAGATATTTTCACAAAGTATGATGTTATGTTGTCATCATCATTCATCTTCATGTCACATAGCTCATTCTTTAGACTCATTACTTGTCCAATGTTTCTGACTAAGAAGAGATTTGTTAGGGCATCGTACATCTTCTTCGATGAGTCAAGATGGGAGATGTAGGGTATCAAGTGGTCTTTTATAGAGTCCACTATGATACTCATGGAATTGATATCACCGTCTATGAACTTTTCCACAACTGCAATGTTTTGCGGTTACTTCTCTTTTCCTTCTTCAAACTCTGGTTCCACGATCTTTCCTTTCACGATATCGAACACTTTATTCTTCGCAAGGATGAGGTCAATCCTTGTCTTCTACACTCTGAAGTTAGAAGCTCTATCTAACTTGTTTTCTGACTTCATAGAGTAAGTCATGGCTGCTTTGACTTGGTCAACCCTAGATTTGACCAAAAACTCAAACTTGACATCTTAGCTTGCTGAGAGTAATAGGAGATGCGCTAGTCTAAGTTGCACTGGTCTATCTAGAAATTAGGTGAATCCCTTCACTTAAGGTGCCTCAACAAGAGGGTTAGGGTTTCTGCAACTGCACCTCCTAGTAACCCTAGCGACAGTGCTTTGGTCACTGCTCCTGCTAGAAACTCCTGCTAGAAACCCTAGTGATAGTTCTTCAATGAGCTTAATATCCTTATGGCTATGCTCCCTTCCAGTGGTTAGACTGAATGAAGGAGGTGTGGGCCCATAACCTATTAGAATATGATGGATGTGCTTGTTTTACCATAGACAATATCACTATTGTCACCCAACCATAAGCCGAAGCCACCCTCTGAGCACCTTAACCTTGACAGAGAATCACTCTGGAAGCAAACCCTAGGCTAGATAGCCAAACAAAGGGTAGCGCACCTTTCTCCAAGGATAGCGCACCAAACAAGAGCTGATCAAATAGTCCAAACCATAACCAAGAGATAGTCCAAGCCAAAACGTAATCTGCTAGCAGCAGCAGCTGCAATAACAAATTTCCTCCAAACCTGCGCACAAACTGGCTAACTGCAGTGTGCACAAGTGAGATCTGCAGTTCTAGGAATGCCTGTTAGATTGAAGACTAGCCTCATGTATTTATACTAATTCTGGTTAACTGCCTGGGCCGACTTCTCATTCCGGGTACCTATCTAATATTTCTTCTGGCCGACTTCTTCTCTTGGAGGCTAATAACCTAATACAAATTATCTCCTTGAGCCAACTTGTCTTCTAGGGTTATTAGCCAACTCATTGGGGTTTCTTCTTGCTTTCCGGAATATTCTATTCTTGTCAAGTTTACACGTGGAGGTAAATACCTCCCACAACTACCATAATATCAACACTCCCTCGGAGATTTGGCCTCTGCTTCATAGTCAATCCCAGTGGCTCCACCAAATTCGTCAGCCTGCTCGCCTTCCTAGTCGCCCCATGCCCTGCTACACGATGCTCACTCTCAGGGTGTTGGCCATAAAGCCAACTAAGGCTCACAACAATGGCCTCACTCCCGCACTGACTCTACATTTGAACTACAAGCAGGCCTTGCAATGCTGCAAGTCCTGGTTTTTGAGTTACGACGAGACTCAGATGATCTCCGGTTTCGTATGGAGATTCTGGACGGGAAAGCAACGCAATTCCTACAATTGCTTTGAACAATGCAGGATGTTTTCCACCCTTCAGCTGGAGAAGCACACACAACAAAGGTTGAGCCACCGGTCTTGGCACCAGCTCCACCACATGGGACTTTAAAGGACACAACACTAGTCGAGGAGGAGGACGCGACACCAGTCGAGTAGGAGCCAACACCTCCCGGGGACTCGACGCTTGACGTCACCTCCATGGACGCGTGGCCACACTACAACCCTACCACTTGACTTGCATAGGTGTCTCTTTTATTTTTCTTGGTTGGAGGGTCATATAACTGTTGTTTTGCCTCATGGACGCTATAGTGATAATCTGTCTGTGTCAATTACTGTCAAGTTGGTCACCCTCAGGGGGTTGCATTTTTCTATTATATGCCAGTAAAAAGGTCAAGCAGTAATATTTTGTTTTTAAGAATTGTTATGACTGCCAGTTTAAGACTTAAATTATGAAACTGTTCGGTTGGTTGAGCTCGTTTCCCCTCAGGGCAGCTCAGTGTTTACAGCTTGGGACATAATGATGATACTGTTATCTTTGATTTTGGCAGGTTTTTTATACAATCTTACTTACAAAAAATAAAAATAATAATAATCTTTCTCAGTTTAATGTTTAATCTAATGTTTAATAGATTAAGTGATTTTTTTTTAATAAATGTGAATATTTTTTTTTTTGTAAATAAAGGGGGTGGGTCCTGTTATATTCAAATAGGCAAAAACCAAAAATGCATGGGAGGCCAGCTGTCCCGCCTACATAGGAAACCGGGACAGTTGGGCACTCCAGTCCACGTGTTATCCATGCTTACAGAGTAAACAAAACATTGATAATGTCTCTGCAA